>PHNY01081764.1:9253-25127 GCA_003724115.2 Anethum foeniculum
TTTCAGGAATTAAACTCAGGGTTGTAAAACCCGACCATCACTTCGAGTCAGATAGTAACCAGTCAAAAACCAAAGGTTCATTATATGTATGTAACCACAGAACGTTATTGGACCCTTTGATTCTCTCTTTTGGACTCTCGAAACCTTTGGCTGCAGTCACATACAGTCTAAGTAGAATGTCAGAAATTTTATCACCGATCAGAACCGTCCGATTAACGAGAAACAGGGAGAAAGACAGAGATATGATGGACAAATTACTGAATCAAGGGGATTTGGTTGTGTGCCCTGAAGGAACCACCTGTAGGGAACCTTATTTGCTAAGGCTAAGTCCTCTGTTTACCGAACTGACTGATGATATTGTACCTGTGGGCATGGACACAAGTGTGAGTATGTTTCATGGCACGACTGCTAGCGGATTGAAGTTCTTGGATCCGATTTTCTTCCTCATGAACCCGACCCCAAGCTACACATTTCAAATACTTGATAAAATTTGTGGCGTTTCGAGCAACAACGATAAAAGCTCAAGGTTTGATGTTGCAAATAAGGTGCAGAGTGAGCTTGGCAAGGCCTTAGGATTCGAGTGCACGATGCTTACAAGGAAGGACAAGTACATGATCTTGGCAGGCAATGAAGGAGTAGTTTCTGCTGGAAAGAAACAATAATTTAACTGCTAATATTCATATTATAGTTTTAGATTGTAGCTAAGTGAAACAATTCTTTGTGTGCATATATATTTTTTAACTCTTTTTGTGCATATTGTAACTCTTAAGCAAATAAGTAGTATCCATTTATTAATAGAACTTGGTGTGAGGAGGGTCGATCAAAATTAAAGTGTTATAGAACTGTAAAATTTCAGCAAGTTCATGATTGATTAATTAGTTATGAAATTTAAATATATATCCCGTTACACAATACAGATAACATTCTAAGTAGGCCAATTCCTTTAAGATGCTCCTGACGATGATTCTGTAAGAAGCAAATGCATCAATACAGGCAAACTAATAAGCCTTGCGTGGCTTTTCTATGTTCATTTCTGCAGCATAAAATGAAATTAACATCACCAAGAAAGTAGAAAGACGTCATGAAAATGCATTAGCTCTTAAAAAGGCCTCTTACTCTTCATTGAACCACGGATAATTTGACGGTATGAGTAGAATGACGTCTCATCCTTAATTGATGTTTCGACTGGATGCATATCCCAAAAGGGGCCAGTCCTTTGCGCTTTGCCAAAACTAGGATAGGCAGGATGATCATTGAACATTTGGATGTTGGTCTGTGCATAGGAAGCCACTGCTTCGGTCAGTTCAGGAAGAGAGCGGCTAGTTGTTTTAACACAAATCTGAAATGGAAAGAGAGACAGGGGATCAGCTGAGCAGGTAGGGGCGCTAGGAAGTGTAGTTGGTTTCTCGTAATGAACCACAACTTGGTTTGAAGCAATCCCAAAGGGAGCACAATCCGCCAGAGTGCCCGAACCTTTAAAGAAAGAGGATTCGGTGTAGGCAACATTGCGTACTTGAGAGAACCAGGCCATGGATTTATCCATGTGGAGGAAGGAGATCAAGTAACTAAGGTCATCAGAAGCACTCAAGGAAGGAAAATCAAAGTTTTTCAACCTTTCAGCAAAGTTTTCATGAAGTTTTTTGTCGGCTTCGCATTGATATTGGAGTCCTGAAGAAACCAGGCTCCATTTTTCAACATCTGACCTTTCAGCCAGGATAGGAAATGAATGGTGACCAAAGATCGTGGCAGCAGTAGCCGAAGCAGAGACAGGAATGTGTCTGCCTTTAGCTGGAAAAACAGCATTTGCATCATTATCAGGATTAATGCGCGCATTGAGATCAGAGATAAGAGCAAAAATGCCTGGAATATTAGGGAGATGGAAGTTAACAGCATCATTCACCATGAAATCTTTACGATTAGTAGGACCCGGATCAGTTGGGAGTACAGGGTAGACTACTCCATAAGTAGGAATCTCTGGCTGCGAGCAGCACAGAGTTTTGAAAAGGCCAACTAGTGGTTCTGAAATAGGAAGAGTTTCCGGAGAAAAGGCATCTAGAAATCGATTCAATGACTCGTGAGCATCGTAGCCAATCTGGCCAGCATGCAGTCCAGCACGGGTACACTGGATCCAGAACAACACTCCATAGTACAGGCGGAGAATGTAGGGATGGTAGTTAGGGCAAGCCTGTCGAAAATAGTGATTATCAACAAGTAAATCGTTGATTTGATGAATAATATAATCCATCATCAGTGAAGAAGGAGAATAAGCTGAAGAGGCTTTCTTGGAATTATAATTAATTCTAAGACCTAAATAAGGTCTTAGCATTTCAGAAATATCTGAAGAATCTGATGATCTCACGACTATAGAAAATGCATGAATTGAAAGTGTTTTGATGGGGGGTTAAATAACCAAAACAATGTATTATGGGGAGTTGTAATGATGGACTGTTTATTTCCATGTTACTCCCTTTGTTTTTTTTTATATGTCGTTTGACTTTTTTGCACACAATTCTAAGTATTTTGACCGCATAGTTAAATTTATAATTTTTAAAATTTTCTTTTTCTGAATTAAAGTTTTAGTTATATATTTTTATTTAAAAAAGAAAATTTTATAAAAAATACT
This sequence comes from Anethum foeniculum, assembly GCA_003724115.2. Classification (NCBI taxonomy): domain Eukaryota; kingdom Viridiplantae; phylum Streptophyta; class Magnoliopsida; order Apiales; family Apiaceae; genus Anethum; species Anethum foeniculum. The sequence goes on from PHNY01081764.1 coordinate 11,877, forward strand.
TTTAACTATCCAGTCAAAGCACTTAGAATTATGTGCAGAAAAGTCAAACATCATATAAATAAAAACAAGTAATTTATTTTGTTAGATGGATTGACTTTTGGTTAACCACTAACATTGTGACTTGTGAGTTGTACCAGAATTGAGACGCTTCAGATTCTACAGCTGAAAATGTAGAACACTACAATGGCTAAATTATTTAATATTTGACGCTTTACTTTTGACATATTTTTTTAGGTGCTTTGACCGGATAGCTATAATTATTATTTTTTAAATTTTCTTTTTTTGAATTAAAATATACAATCAAAATTTTAATTTAGAAAAGAAAATTTAAAAAAAAATAATTTTAACTATCCGGTCAAAGCACCTAAAGATGTGTGTCAAAAGTCAAAACCTCAAATATTAAAAAACAGAGGGAGTATGTGAATTACTCCTCCGTTTCTAAATGATAGTTGCTTTGACTTTTTTTACGTAATTTGATGTGTAGAAAAAACATATCTATACATATTTTTTTTCAAATTTTCTTTTTTTGAATAAAAGTTTAGCATTTATATTTTTATTCAGAAAAAGAAAATTTGAAAAAAAAAATGTCTAAATATATATTTTCTACACCTCAAATTACGTGAAAAATGTCAAAGCGACTATCATTTAGGAACGGAGGGAGTATTGAACTATATGAAATTGAACTTTTCATAACATCCTAATTTTGTACCTCTTTTTGTCTAAAACTCTTGACTTGTGACCATATTTTATATATTATTTTTTATAATTTATAAAAAATAAATCTTGAAATAGATTAAATATTTTTTTTATTTTTATAATTTTACTATCTATTAAGGATAATACCTCTTTCTACTTTTACAGTAAAATTATTCACGAATTAATGAAAAATAATTTTATTTTCGTTGATATCATTTAGAGATGTTGCAGAAGTAAACATAGAAATGTAGCAGAATTTTCGTCTAAATTTAACAATCATGTAGAGATGTTGCCGAATTCTTTGTTGATCGATTAATTTTTCATGGCAGGTTGCATTTGCAATATTTTATCAATACATATTGCTAGTATTATCTATCAAACAAAATTTTAATTTTTGCAAATTTTGAACAAATGATTTTTGCAAGTCCAACTACATAGGCCTTTAGGCTTGGTACATAGAACAGTAATTTAATCATCTCAAACAGGAGAAATCTTCATCTCAAACAGGAGAAATCTTCTCAGATTATGCCAAATTATGACAAAACATTATATGAGCTATCTTATACAAAGAATAAGCATCAACAGAAGCATACTCAATCAACTCCACATCAAGAACTTCAGCCTCCCAATCAAGCCCACATTTCTTCTTGCGCCTTCTCATTGATAGCCCAGCCACTTCATAAGCCATCAACTTCAAGCTACATTCCCTCGGAAAACTTATCGGAAACCAAATCTTCCCCAGATCTCGAATATCGACAATTTTCTTACAAAACTTAAGGCCATAGTCTCTACACAGCTTGGAGGCATAGGCATCAACCCTAACACCGAAGAAACTCACTCTTTTATCGTCGAACAAGTCTACGATGGAATGTGGTATGGACTCCATGTGGACCAGTTGTAGAATGAGACATTTTGTATCAATGCATAACTGTAATGTTGCTATCTTGTTGCCCATTGATGCGATGGGGTGACGCTTGAACTTACAGTCCAGTCCAACTGTGATTGTTCTTTCTCGATTTTTCGGGTTTAGGAGAAATGTACTAAGCCAGTGATCTACCACGTATGCGTTGTTTGTGACTGTTGTTTCGATTATCTGTCTGCAATAGGACACCGAATGCTTAGAAGATGAGTAGTCCATCTCTTTGTCTTTGTATGTGTGTTGCTGTGCTGGACTTGCGTAGAGGTTATATATATGGACTTGCGTGGAGCCAGCAGCTTTACATATTCTTATTACTATCTCATATCCAGTGAATTTAATCGAAGGTACAAAGCATCTTTAAGGTGCATTTAACTATAAGCACGTCTTTTGTGTCCATAAGGTATTGGGTTAAATATATATACGCGGCTCAAAAATTATTTTGTATTTTAATCGATGTATGATGTAAATAATTATCTAAAGATTTTTGTAACTTAAATGACTTGAAAATGTTAAATGAAAACAACCAAATTGAGCTTAATATGGAGAATAGCAAGTTTGTACAACTCGGAAATCAGATCAACTCGAACACGTCTTCAAAATCCGAGTACTCGTCTTCAGCATCCGAGTACTCGGCTCACTTAAATTCGAACCGGTTCACTTCCGATTTCCGAGTACTCATCTGAGTACTCGTCCGAAGAAAACTAGAGAAGAGGATCGAAAACTTAATGAAATATATGAAAGTAAATTTGAAGTTTACATGAGTACGTGGCCAACAGCCAACCCATCTTGAAGTGTATAAAATTGTAAATTATTCTCAAAAGAACCCAATCTACATGTTCTTCGTTTTCCTATAAATAAACCTTCACACCAGAGAAAATAAAAGCTAACAATAGATTAACTGGCCATTATCTGTTATATCCTATGCATGATAATCTCGAATGCACATAAAAAAGTAGCTTCAAGAACCAGATATATATGTACACATATATTATAACCACATCAAAACAAGAACCTTATAAGAAAACCAAAAAAAAAACCAGAAGAATGAAAAAAAAATATATGGATTGAAAGATTGGTAATATATCTGTGATATAGATTATCATCAGTTTAATTAAATTTACAAATGAAATGATTTACTCAATATGTAATCCATTGACCATAACCTGCATGAACTGAATCCTCATCTGCAAAGCCAATATGTAATCAGCTGTATCTCTAAATAGCCCATCTAATCCCTTGCTGTTACTGCTGTTTGGAACAAGTTTCTTCAGAGTTCTTACTTTTCTTTTCACCTCATGATTTCTTCGCCTTTCGATTTCGAAACCTGCAGCTCTTGTTCTGCTTCTTTTCACCCTTTGTTTCCTTTTAATTCTCTTTGTTCTGAGAGAACTGTCAAGAGTTACAAGGAAAGGTTTTTGACAAATACCCATGTTTGAATATTAAAGCTTCAAGAACTTCTCCCAAGAATATCAAACAATATTGTTTGATATATGTAGACTATTCTTGTCCAGCTTTGTTTGTCAAGGACTATCACTCTTTGGTTTCTGTAGAGGGGTTTTTATAGGTAGATGTAAGGGGTACTTAGAAGACATTTTTAAAAGGGTCCGGTCATGACAAGCGATTGTTGTAAACAATTGTCCGAATCCGATATATTTTATCGCCTATAGATTTAATACTGAAATTTTTTGTAAATTCGGGAGTGTCATGCTGTCGACCACTATTATAATTCACCGTTCTAGGATTATGTTCTATTGAAAAAATTATATCGAACGGATAGTTAGCAACAATCGCTCGACATGACCAGTTTCGAGAATAGTATACATGCATATGGACAAAGCTTCATGTGGAGCCTACTACTCATTTTTGTTTTTCTCATCCAATTTGTTTTTAGGAAGAATTGAGGTGTCAAAGAATGTGGGACTGCCAAGTAGCTTGGGTTGCTGCTTTGGGCATGTTCTCAAACTCTGATATGCACATGAAACCACATGATTCTTCTTCATGACACTAAACCTCACAGCTATAGCCTAGCTTTGCATTCTCCACCACCTTTCATCAACTCATACCTCATCAAAACACCCTGGATTATTCCCTTCTCACTTTCCACATTCATTATACATGACAAATGTATGCCACAAAATTCCTTCCCACTTTAATGGATATATAGGTTATAATTAGTATGAATTTGGACACTTAACCAAGTTTTTTTTTTTAATTCTAGGGTTTTACTTGTAGGTTATCCCCATGTTCCCTTGAAAGGAAGCCTATTGAGATATAAAATTGCATGACCTAGTATTTATACACATTTGTCATTGTTTCTCTAAACAAAGTAAAGGGCAGACATTTAAAAATTCTTGTGTTGGAATAACATACATGTTTCTGACATTCAAGTACGAAACTTATAATCAACTGATCATCACAGTATGTTAAAACTGTTTACAGACCCGCTGGTACACATAGTACACATCTTGTCTATGCAATTCTCTACTACTTTCATCAAAAAAACAAGAAAACATCAACCCTCCATTTAGGGGTTTTTTTTTTTTTTTTAATTTGGTGTCCGGAACGGCTTAAGCGTATCTCGACTAATCCTCCGAAAGGCTACTGCAATACTTAAATCTGAGCATTCACTCATAATCGAATTTAGGCTCTGGATCGACCCTCCCATTTAGGTCTAATTTCACAGCATCTCCTCTTCCTAGATAACAGGAGGTCGAAAGTTCGAGTATTACCGCAGATATTCGGCATGCCAAGTGTGACTAAATAGTGTAATTTATTAAAAATAATATCTACTTACTATTATTACACAACGGGATTGATCAGAAGAATGCTCCTTGATGGTGCTATGTTTATTTTGTCCTCAAAAAGATGTGTAGACTAGCTTAGATTGAACATGCATGCACATGCAATTGTAAAACAAAATAGACGAAACTACTGGTATATAACCATGTAATCGTGGCAAATTGTAGACTATAAGCTACCGTCCCGTTTTGGGTCCCAAAAACAGCTTGCTTTTCATGCTTTTATGCGCCATTTATAATGATTAACAGGACCGGAAGGTCAAGTTTACCATGTGAGAATTTGAAGATTTGATTATAATAAAACTAGTAGGTTTTGTAGTGTAAGTACGTGGTTAGAGCTAATTTCATTCTTAATGCTACTACCTACTCCGTCCACTCATTTCTTTACAGTTTTTTTCGCATGTTCGGCATGCATTTTAAGTCTATTATAAAGTACTATTTCATAATTTATTTTTAAATTTTCTTTTTGTGAATAAAAATTCAAACATTATATTTTTATTCAGAAGGAAAAAAATTAAAATAATTTAAGAAACTATACTTTATAGGAGTATTAAAATGCGTGAGGCCACGTATCTCAATGTAAAGAATTGGATGGGACGGAGGGAGTAGTTTGGTAGTTTGATAACTTGTTTATCTATGCTGGCGGCTAAGCACATGCATTAATCTGGTTTATTGGCACAGTTTAGATAAGTAGGGTCATGTTTTACTGTTAAACATGCTTCATTGCCAAGTTGTCAGTGTTTACGTGTCAAATTTTGTAACGCATGACTAATTATTTATTTCATTAAACTGTAGTCGAGAGTCCTTTTTCCCTTTGGGCCAACAAGTTAAGCCCAGTACTATGAGGTCAGCTCTCTGCCAGCCCAATACAATTTAATAAATATTTAGTTCACACGTACATCCAATACATAATACCCATTTCCCCCAATGGCCCAATCCAAATAATTTAAATGACCAAAGTAAACAAAAAAAAAAAAAAAAAAGGCCCGCTTTGAGTCAAAAGAATGGCCAAGCATTACTCACATTTTTAAAAATAAAAACTACTAAAGGATCACTCAATTTTATTTTATTTTGGGGGTGAAAAAGAAGGCCCAACTTGCATGACAGTAAAATAATTAGAGCCGCAAACGAACAGAATTATCTGAGTTTTGTCCGAACCGAGCCGAATTTAATTTTTTTAAGCCGAGCCGAGTTTTATAACCGAACTGAAAGTAATGTTCAAGACCGGCTCGTTTTCGAACCTGAGCTTATTCACGAATAATCGAGTTGAGCCGAACACGAGCCGAGTTCGGACTGAATCGAGTTGTCCACTAATAGTTCACATATATCTTTTGTTCTTGAGTCTTGTCCTTTTAGAAAGTGCAAACGTTAATTTTATATTGCCTATGTGGGTTTGAAGTTTTTCAACTACTCTTGTTCAATGGAGGTCAAGTCACAATTTTAGAGCTAAGAGAAGCCCCAATAATGAATGAATAGGATGAAGGTTTCACTTTGTCGTTGCAACAAGAAGTGGTTCAGATATACTTTTGTTGTGAGTTACTTCTATGAGATATACCTTTATTGTCAATTAACTACTATGATCATAATTTCAATTTGACCAACCAAATGGCGAAGTTTCTCTAATTCTCTCATGATTAATAATTGAAAATATGAATCAAGTATGATGGGCTACAGATTATTGGTTTAACTTGTCCAGTTTTAGGGCGAAGTTTCTCTAATTCTCTCATGATTAATAATTGAAAATATGGATCAAGCATGATGGGCTACAGATTATTGGTTTAACTTGTCCAGTTTTGCTATATAGGATGCTGATGTCATTTTCTTTTTCTTTTTTGCTAAATAAAATGAAAAATATTGAAAGATTATTTTAATTAAAAATAATTAAAAAATTATTTGACATAGGTTATTTTAATTTAAAAAAATTAGTCGATATGGGTTATTTTAATTAAAAAATATTGAAATCTTTATACAAATTATTTGGTAAAAATTTATTATTTGTAATATATATAAATTTTATCCGAGTCGAGTCGAATTAGTTGAATCTGAGCCGAGCCGAGCTTTTCTGAGCCGAGTCCGAGCCGAACAGACAAAAAGCTCGGCTCGTTTTACTCATCCAAGCTCATCTTCATGTTCAAGATAGGCTCGTTTAAGGAAACGAACCGAACCGAGTTTATTTAAACGAACAGATCCCGAGTTTTGTTCACAAACGGCTCTGTTCATTTGCAGCCCTAAAAATAACCAAATACAGCAAGTCAAAAACAGCTCTAACAATATTTTCCTATCATCTGCATACGAATTTTACCTTTCAAATCAAAAAAACTCTAGCCAGATGACTTCAAGATAATTCTTATGTAAAATTTTAACACCATACAAAATACTAATCAGCCTTACAACAGGGCGTTATGTTCAACAGAGTTTCATTTTCCAAATAAGTCTACAATGTTTTACAAGATAACCTACTTGGAACTTTTTTCAGCAAAACCAAACAAACTTGAACATAGCAGTTACATGGGAAAGTTTAGTCATTTCTTGAGAATAGAAGGAAAAAAGAAATGAGATATCACTAAATATTTACTAGTTAATTTACAGGGTTCCGAGGCCCTTCCCCTCACCACAATTGAGTTGGTACATTTCAAGGAAAAATTGGGAGAGAACGGGCGAACAGAACCTATGATGGTAAGGCACTTAAAATGGGGACATTATATGACCTCGTGCTTTCCGGTTGATTTCTGTCATCCTGGAGAACAAGCACTTGCAGTGTACCTGATTCTCTCAACCATGCAGCTACTACAGGACCTGTGGATATGTACCTACCAATATTGCATTTTGCCAACTGAAAGGGCGCACCTATGCCAACCAGAAGAGCCTCGATTGCTGGTTTAAGAGTAGCATCACCTTGTACCTTACTATGCTTACCCCATCCAGTTAAGATGCTGCACAAACGAAATTAAGAGTGTGCTTGCTTAATCTCTTCCTAGAAAACAGTGACACAATCTGAAATCTTTTTATGAAACTACCTCAGGAGTTTTGGCAACTCGTGGCCTTCAAACACAATAGAACGTATGTTCAGCAACCACGCATGAACCATTGCCCGTGCTGCACCAGATGACATTAAATGCAAATCTAAGCAAGAAGTAGACCAAGTATTTTCCCAAACTTGTCTGCGCTTGCCTTCAAGAACAACAAGTTGTGCCCCTCGTTTCTGATGAAAAAACATCTGTGAGGCAACATCTCATGCAAAAAGCAAAATCCAGAATTTACAAGCATGATGTAACACAAAGCTATTTTATCGAATTTAATACCAAGGCTGGTTCAAGTTCGAGCTCTAGTGACCAGGTCCGCTTGACATAAGTGACAACTCACAGAGAAAACTAGGGAAAAAGTCTAGTGGAAATTAAATATTAAACAAAGAATAGTATTAATCTGATTTACAGAGTCTGACTAGTCCCTCATAAATAAGAATCGTCATGTACGATCCATGCACCAAACACAGCATAAAAAAGTCCATGTCTGTGTGCTTAACACAAAAATTCCTAATGCTGGCATGGTTAAAAATTAAATTACTTATCTGAAACAACATACCAGTTTTTTACAAAATGGATTTTTTTTTTTTTTTACTATTTTGCTAAATACAAAATGAAAATATTCATCATAAGGTTTAGACAAATGCCAATTTTTCTAAACAGAGTAACAGAAGCCGTCTTGGTTGACAATTTCCCACCTGTATGATCATGTAACTGAGCAATATCTGGTGCTTAGAATTAATCAATATGCAACTCATATGAGTCGAGCAAAAAAAATTAATACTAATTCGACTACTGAAGACGCAATATTAGAGATGCAATGAATTAAATTAATGGGTGCGACTTGCAAGAGATCAGAGATGTATGCTGGATTAAAATACCAAAATTCACCTGTCCAAAATGCCACAGCATGTCCGTCAAAGCATTATAAAAGGCAGATGCAGTTGATGAGTCCATCTGCATCACATCATCAAAAAGGGAAAGAGCTTGGACCCAAACATTCTCTCTATGGCCCATGAGAAGTCCATGTGCGACACCATATACATGATTATCAAATAGACGAAGTTCCTCCAGTAACAGAGAAGCTTCATTAAAGGAACTACAATGGCTGAAAACAACAATAAACAGAACAGAGATTATCATTCTTTACTAAGAAATTTTTAGATCTACATACAATGTATAATATATTAATAATAGTAAGAAGTTTCATCAGAAATGAAAAAAGGATGTTTAATGGATGTTATTCCAAGTCCACCAGCAAAAAAATAATTCAACATATCTAACTTGGATAATAAAAAAAATGATAATTACACCAGGGAACCTAATGTAAACAAATACAAGAATGATTCCACACGTATCTCCACCCCCCATAATGTTCACCGACTAAATTTTTCTGAATGAATTTAAACCAACTTACATAAGAAATGATCATAAATTATGAAAATAATATTTAAGCACAAAATAACAAACCAAACGGACAACACGGCATAAAATCCACAAGGGAGAGGACAATAAGAAGAGATGGAACGGGTTGTTCAGCGTTAAATACAAAACAGTTCACAGTGCAGGGAAAGAGATCCAAATTGACAAAAAAAAAAGTGGTTAAATAAAGGAAAAAAGATACTTGAAAAACCTCAATTCTTTGGTGATAAGTCAAGGGGCTGGAGGAGGTGGTATGGCCTTCGTTCTATTTGCAATCACAAGGTCTTAAGTTACAAAAATAATGCATAGATCAAGCATACCTGCATGCATTTAAAATGGCTGAAAATGTCACAACATTTGGCTTTATTTCCAGCTCATGCATCTTCTGAAAAACTCCCAACACGCAAAGAATCTCCTCATTACTGCCTTTGTTGTCTTTTGATCCTTGACGAGAGTCTCCTCCAGCTAGTTGTTCAAAAACTCTTACAATCCTATCTTCTTCCACAACTTCACCCTTGAATTTAGAACCATTATCGAGGGCTATCAAAGATGAGGATTCAAGTTGTGAATCAACATCAAGGCAAATTTCAGTAGAAGCTGACTGACCAAAGGCATTGATTATAGAATTGTAAGTGACAACATTTGGTTGAATCCCTTTCTTGGTCATCTCATCAAGTAACAATGCAGAAGATTCCACTAGTCCTTTCTTACAAAGGGCATCAATGAGTTTACTATAAAATACAACATCGGCTTTAAGACCATCCTTCTTAAACTCTTTATACACTTCCATAGCTTCTTGATATAAACCACCTTTTGAGTAGACACTAATCAACGTTGAGTAAGTCAATAGATTCGGAGAAAGTTTATCTGCTCTCATCATCTGAAAAAGTTCCTTAACTTTATCAAACATCCCTTGTTTTCCAAATCCATCTAAAAGTGCATTGTAAGTAACAACGTCCTTCTTAATTCCCATACTCTCCATCTCATTGCCTACACTTAATGCCTCCTCAAATCTACCAAGACTAGCATAAATAGCAAGCAGGGTATTGTAAGAAACTCTATCCAGTTTAATACCAGCATATTTCATCTCATTAAATAAGCTAAGTGCCCTGTCTAATCTCCCTGCCTTCGCACACCCACGAATCATAGTACTATAAGTCACCTCATTAGGCAAAATGTTCTTAGCAGGCATCTCCGACATAATCCCAAAAGCCATATCCAAGTGTCCACCATTACAAGCAACATCAAGAAGAGTATTATACGTATATATATCTTGATCAATCCCTCTATCAATCATCTCACTAAACAACTTCTTCGCAGTATCCCACAACCCTCCACCACTACAAGCAGCAAGCAAAGAATTATACGTAATCCGATCAGGCTGCACCCCATTACTCCACATATCATCAAAAATCTCCGAAGCCCTTTTAAAATCAGCACCCCCTTTCCCACAAGCATTAATCAAAGCATTATAAGTAACCAAATTCGGCTTCAACCCCGATTTTTTCATAGTCTCAAATAACCGAATAGCTTCATCACAATACCCACTCTTACCATAAGCACTAATCAATGCAGAATAAGCATAAACAGTATTACCATACCCTTCATTCAAAGCTATCTCGAAAACTTTCTCAGCTAAATCAACCTTTCCCAACCTCCCAAGAATACTAATCATTGAACTAGCTAATTTACCCTGATCATTTCTTCGTTTTTCGCGTTTAACAGCAAATTCAAAACACTTAATAGCCATAGAATACTCACCTCTATTGCCAAGCTCTCTAAGCAAGAATGTATAATCATCAGTCCCACAGAACTTATTTTCGAAACTTCTCAAAACTCTTTCAATACAATTCTCATCACCACTACACCTAATAGCTTCCTGTAAAGCTTCCTCAGCAATTGAAGTATGTCTACTAGCATTGGCAGTCTTCTGCCTCCCAAAATGCATTTTCGAAACATATCGAGTCGATCTTCGACCCGAAAAATCAGAAGCTGCTAGCCCAGATGATGATTTTGCAGAACTGAAAGAAGGGAAATTAGGCCTAGGTGGGTTTTGAATGTGAGGAGGAGCAGGGGCTGAAACATTTCTTGGGTTTGCTTGAAAACGTTGATTATGATGATTGATAGAGACTCTTGGGGCTGTAAAGATTGGATTTTGATGATTTGGGGTTGTAAAGATTGGATTTTGATGATGATGGTGATGATTATTTGGTGGTTGGTGTTGATGGGGTTGAAGATTTCTATGGTTTTGGTAGGGTTTAGCAGTGGTGAGAGTGTATGGTGGAGTAGGAGTAGCCATTAAAATCTTGAAATTCCACCAAAAGGGCCTTCAAATTAACCAAAAGGGTTTATCAATCTTTAAGAACCTTGGGTCAATTTTGAAAAAAGGTGAGATTTTTAGCCAGTTTTTGGGTAAATCTTGGAGAAAAGATGAATTAACCAAAAGGGTTTATCAATCTTGAAAAAAGATGAGATTTTTAGCCAATTCTTGGGAGAATCTTGGAAAAAGATGAGATTTTTAGCCAAGTTTAAGGGTGGGTAAGAGGGTTTGAAGGGGAACAAGAAGAAGTGATAAAGTCATAAAGATAAGATTTTTTTGACTACAGCAGGGTTCACTGTAGACTCATTTTTAGTCTCCTCTTTGGTCTTCCACTTCTGTAGATGTGTATCTATAATTATACATACAAAATACAAAAATCTTGGAAGAAGAGAAGAGAGTATAGAGAAAGGAGAATGGGGGGCAGATAGATTTGGGAACATCAATTTTCAGACATTGATATTTCCACCTACAAAGTTTAGTACTCCCAAGTCATTTGATTTTAGCTGTTTGTGGTGTTGTGTAGTACTAAAATGTGTGTGTATAGGTGTATGTATAGTTAGGGTGAATTTGGTAGATTGATTTTCACCGGAAATACCGGATAAAGTTAATTTGATGTGGGGTCCTTGTTATATTTTTCTAGTTAGTCAGGGCTGTTTTGAAGACTAGACCACTAGGCAGGGTAGCTAGTACAAGTAGTACATTCATGTTTGTTTTTCTCAATTTAGATACAACTATCCAAGTTGAACTTGTGCACGCTTTCATATATTTTTCTATTTCTCGTATATTTTATGTTTGCATTACTATAAGAAAAGATTTGACACTTTGAATATACTTCGCTTCAACTTTTGTTATTTGAAATGTTATACTTCATTTTTAGTTTTATTTATAAAAAGTTATCAAAAATATAGAGTTTTTTTTTTAATTAGGGTGTCGGCTCGATAAAAAGAGGGTTGATATCCTCGTTGAAACTTAAAATGTTTATACTTTGATAAATACTAGTCGGTAACCCGTGCGAAGCACGGACCCGAGATTAAAAATATTAAATTAATATTTGCAGAGAATTAAACCTCACACTCGTGCGAAACACGAACAGAAATTAAATATTAGTATCAAATTAAATTAATAATCGTAAAGAATTGAATTTGATGAGAATATATAATAAATAAATGCTATTAAATGATGTAGTTAAAATAAATTGAACCTTCGTGCCTTTACGAGTTCCACCTTATTGTTTTACCTTTGTACTTAGTAGTTGTTTTACTTGTTACAAAAATATAACACGTTAGCTCGTTACTAATAGTTTTGTGAAACGAATTGTATAACTATCTTATGAACCAAATATCTTTATTATTTTAGATTTTTAAATATTTTTTATATGACTTGATAATTTTCTTTTTTCACTATAGTTTATATGATATTACTTAATTATTAAATACACTTGTTAAATTAATAATTTTCAGTTTAAAGTAAAAATAATGTTAATAAAGTCATTATTATTATTTCTTTATTGTTAAAATATATTTCCAATTTAAAAGTAAATCAAGACTTGGATGAACACTAACTAATAAAAAACAAAGTCTACAGGGAATAATATTTACTAATAAAATTCAAGTACATCTATTATATATATATAATAGAGCAAATAGGGGGTTTGTGAGACAATTTAATCATATTGAAATTACTATTTTACCCCTCATTATTACTATATGTTACTCCCTCCGTCCCATCCATTTCTATACGTCCACTGTTTGCACGCATTTCGAGATTCCTATAAAGTGTAGTTTCATAATCTTTTTTCAAAAAAAAATTTTCTAAATAAAAGTTTAATGTTTAAATTTTTATTCAGAAAAAAAAAATTTGAAAAAAAATTATGGAGCTATGCTTTAAATGAGTCTTAAAAAACGTGCCAAAAAGTAACGTAGAGAATTCAATGGGACAGAGGGAGTAATAATTTTATTTAAGGTGCATGTATTAATTGTATATTTTGCCCCTCATTATTATATGCTAATAACTTTATTTAATGTGCATATATTAATTATATTTAATTTAATATACATATATTAATTAGTCTTA
>PHNY01081784.1:9280-19483 GCA_003724115.2 Anethum foeniculum
AAAATAAGTCGATAAGTTGATAAGTTGTCGTTTGCCAAACAGGCCCTAAGTAATCTCAACCCAACCCAACTCCCAAAAGCATTGAGTTCTTTCATTATCTAACTCACAAACAAATCAAATAAACTAATAACAATCACAAACCAACTTGGATTTTACCTGCATAATTCCCCTGTATGATGTGAAATTCTGATATAAAAAAAAGAAAAGAACTATCGACTATAATATTAAAGAATGAGAACCGTTGAATGTAATATTAAAGAATATTATTTGTTTCGGTATCTAAACTACTGTCTCTTATATTTTGAGATATTATTTCTTTCGGTATCTAAACTACTCAAATATTGAGTCACAAAATATAAATTAATATTTAATATTTAAATAAAAAATGTCCGGATAAAAGTTTGTTTCAACCTAATCTGGCCTAGTTCGCAAACCTAAAACAAACCTCATATTTTAAGGTAATCCCGGCCCGGGAAAACTTTAAAAAAAACTTATTCAATTTATTTCTAAAAAAATCGAACTATTTAAAATCCGGATAAAACACGGTGCAATAAACTTTTTTGCGCAGAGGCCTGTCAAATAAAATAAAGTGATGACCCACCATTTGGAGTGGAAAGAGTTATGATGTCGTGGGAGTAGTATTATTTATAATTACTTGTCCATAAAAGACTGGAGTGGCAGAGGAGCTCTTCCCCACTTCACACACTCTCTCTTTCCTTTCTTTTCATTCTTGCTAGGCTAGCTATTAATGCAAAACTTCATTACTCACTTTCTTCCATCCTTTAACCACTTCCCATCTCAAAAAAACCAATACCCCCATCTTCTCAAACCTCCCATTAAGCCTCACGCACACAACACATAGTATATTTCAGGACTGGAAAATATAGTGATTGCATGAGAGTATAAAGATACAAACTTTAACCATGGAAAATCATAAGTCTTTGTTTGAAGTAGTCATTCCAGTTGATAAGGTATGTTCATTTCTTCATCTTGTTTCAATTGTTACAATAAGTATAATTAGATTATATATGTGTAACTTGAAGCTTATATATTATTAGCACTAGAAGTTGCTACTTAAGATAATTAAGTGAAGTCTCATTTTTCACTAATTTTTATGTATATTCCAATTTATAAAATCTTTATGTAGTTCAAAATTGCCTTGATAACAATTTATTAGTGGTTTGATTCTTAGTTGCTACTAGTCTCATATGTGATTAAGTTTTAGTTTCCTTTCTTTAGTACACCATGTCCCTTGAGATGATATTATATTTGAAGCTTGTAACAGCAACCAAAAATGCTATATTTCTTGTTTGGCATTGTAGACTAGATTCTTAGCTTTCGTGCCCATTGAAAACTTGCCATTTCGCTGCTTTGCCAGTATCAAAATCTAAAATAAAAGTGCGAAATTCTTGTTCCAGTAATAAAACAGCTGGTAAAAGTTAAGATAACACACATGTGTGATCTATGACTTATATCAATGTTTGGAATAGTTTCTTTACGTAAAACATTTTTCTTTCCTTTGATAGGGAAAGTGACTGCAAGTTTTAATTGAGATGCACAAAAAATACCTTATTTACGCAGCTAATCTTGTTTTTCCTGATAGAAGAATTTAAGTGTCAATTGCATTGATATGTTCCTAAAAGGATGGAGCATAACCTTCAATACCTTTACTTTTTCTTTGCGTGGTGAGATTCTTGATTAAGTGTTTGTGGTGAGATATATTCATGAAAACATTGAGCACACTGGTATTACCAAAGATCAAAAGATAGTAGATATATAGATGTGGTTTTTTTAAAAAGTACTCCCTCCGTTCCATGGAGTAGTATACATTTGGTTTGGGCACGGAGGTTAAGAAAAAATATAATTTAAGAAGAATAAGTAAGAAAAGTGGGTAAAGTGGTGGGACCGGTTAATATTTTATATATAAAGTGAGTGTAGCGAGGAAAGTAGTGGATGTAGTTGGATTTTTATATTATAAAACTTTACCACTTTTGGTAACTTTTGAAATGTATAGAAATGAATGAGACATCCAAAAAAGGAAAGTGTATATAATTGAAAGGGAAGGGAGTAGCATCTCAAATTTAACAACCGGTGGGGTAGGATTATTGGGATGCTTATTAGCAGTCAGCTTCGGGTGCAGAACTTTTGATATTCAATCAATTTACCAATTTTTTTCTTATATAAAAGTGTACTTCCGTTTAGTTTTTAACCTGACAGGTGTTGACTGAAATCGGTACTTATTTGCTCAATAAAGTTGACTTTAGAGCAACTTCAAATGGTTGTAGTAGATAAACAGTAGGGGTAACATGTTGATTAATTGTATGTGTATTATAATGCTCACTTGACATGTCTTCATCTGATCAGTGGTATGTTTCTTATTCATGTCCTTCAGATTGACGAGTCATCTAAATTTGATCAAGAAGCACCACATAATAAGCACCCGAGAAAGCCAAATCTTTCTTTAGAGATACCATTAAGAAACTTGGAGATCTCTCCTCAGGACATTGAGCAAATGAAAATGCCGCCAACTCCTACTCCCACTCCCAAGAAAGTAAACTTCATTTTATCGCCTAGCCCAAATACATCTCCTGGTCCTTCCTCGTTCAAAGCTAAATCGTCTATGAAGCAACTCCTGCCAAAGATGAGCTTCAAGTATAAGAATTCAAGTTCAGATGCCGAGAGAACAACTAATGTTTTATCAGGAGGGGCACAGGAGAAGCCTTCTATGTCAAGATCATGGTCACTGACAAGGATATTTACTCCTCGAATGAAGAGAACGTCATCTCTGCCTGTTACTCATATATCACGCTCAAACTCAGAAATCATAGGCGGAGGAAACTCGAACAGCTCACCAAACTTAGAGGTAAGTTCTCAGCATAATTTACTGGGTGATATAAGTTTTATATGCTAATATAACTATCAGTTGAATAAAGAAGTTAACTAGTTCAACTTCTAAACCTATTGGTCTTGAGTCTTGACTCTTCTTTAGTTGCTCTTGAAAAGATTTTCAGACTCTTAAATTCTTAATAAACTCATATTGTGCCTTAAAAATACCAAAGTTAAAATGGTTTGCTGTTGGTAAACATACTCATATTGTACTTGTTCATGTAAATTATGTGGAAAATTAGTTGTCGAACTGTTAACTGGCTGACAATGTCCTCAAGTTGTACTGGTAATTCACCTGCTGTGCATGACTTGCATCAGATGGCTATTTTCTATTACATAAGTGGAATCAAAATTCCTTAATTTGTGTTTTTGAACTTTCCATTACATATGCACATATTTAATTACCAATTAAGGGGCCGTTTGGATCATGGGTTATGAACCTTATCAACAGGAACGGGAATGAGACTGTACAAGAATAATGTTTTAGAATCTCATTCCGACTTCCGTTAATCAGTTCAAATCTCATGATCCAAACGCCACCCAAGTATTCATGGAAAGTTTGCTAAGTTTTGTCTTTCAGTCACATCAAGCGTGCATCATTACATAGTAGGAGCAGAGACAGTAGATTTGAGATTTAAAATGTGTAACGACTATATTTACGGGGCTTTAGGTTTTCATAAGAAGTCTCTTATAATTTCAACTTACTTGCAAGTCTTTTTCCTCATTTTCACATGCAAACATTATAACCTCTGGCAATTCTTTTTATAGTCTAAAGGAGCACAGAAGCACATATCTCGGTCACTATCAGTTCCTGATTTGAACCAAGGCCCAACTATTAGGCGAATGGATTCTTTTATACGTGTGATACCCTCAACTCCTCGAATGAGAGATGGAAATGACACGATAACGAATACAGATCCAACTGGAGATGATGGTATATTTATTGTCTTTATTATCCAATCTCATGCTTTGAATTTGTTTTAATCTCTCCCTTGCTTCGAAGGTGCTGCAACCTTTGCTATTTCATGTAGGATGAAATTCTGTCTACTTTTGTAAATGCAAATTTTTTTTAAAAAAAAATACATATTCCCGTTTAGATGACAGTTAATAAGAATCCATATCTTAGATATTCTGTTAATGTTGCTTTCTAAACATGTTACTGACTTACTATAGTATACTAGTATATGTATTATGCAATAATCTCACTTCTATATTTTATATTGTCCAGAAAGTACGGAAGTTGATGCCGAGGATATACCAGAAGAAGAGGCTGTTTGCAGAATATGTATGGTTGAATTATGTGAAGGTGGTGAGACCCTCAAGATGGAATGCAAATGTAAAGGTGAACTTGCTTTAGCTCATCAAGAATGTGCTGTAAAATGGTTTAGCATCAAAGGGAACAAAACTTGTGAAGTGTGCAAGCATGAGGTTCAAAATCTACCTGTTACCCTTCTACGGATTCAAAGTGTTCAAAATCGAATTACTGGAGCAAATAGAGCTCCAGCAATAGAAGTTACCGGATTCAGGCAAGTGTAAATCAATTTTGATGTCCAAAATTTACCTATTTTATCGATTTTATTTGTTAGTCCTATGTACATTATGTGTTCTATTTACTCTCTCCACCCATAAATGGGAGTCTTTTCTTCTTGCTATTTTTTGCCATGCATACATGTTCCCATGACATTAAAAAGAATTGTGGCAAACCACAACAAAGTCTACCAGTTCATAGAACTTATACTTTTCAGTGATGGTGATATTATTGTAACATCATTAGCTATTTGGCTGACACGTAGTGGGATCATTATAACATCTTTATAGTGGCAACGCATATTTCCGATCTGATATCTATTTCTTTGCAGTGATGTCTACAGGGTTTGGCAGGAGCTACCAATTCTTGTTATTGTCAGCATGCTTGCCTACTTTTGTTTTCTTGAGCAACTTCTGGTAGGATTTGGGCTGTCACAGTTTGTTTACCATATATGCGAATAGTTTTACTGGTTCTTATTATCAAGTACATGCAGGTTGCAAATATGGGTACTGGTGCGATAGCTCTGTCACTTCCATTTTCTTGTGTACTTGGTTTCCTTTCATCCATGACCTCTTCGACCATGGGTGAGCCATTTTTATTCTGATTGCAAAAGTTGGTATCTAGACATACATACACTTGCTATTCTCAATACTATTCTATATCTTTTAGTAAATGTAGGAGTACTAATATAGTTGTATCAAGTGATCAGAGGTAAGTTTACAGTCTACGTAATTACATACAAATACCTATATATACATAGTACACTGGGAAGTGAACTAGTT
This sequence comes from Anethum foeniculum, assembly GCA_003724115.2. Classification (NCBI taxonomy): domain Eukaryota; kingdom Viridiplantae; phylum Streptophyta; class Magnoliopsida; order Apiales; family Apiaceae; genus Anethum; species Anethum foeniculum. The sequence continues at coordinate 14,477 of PHNY01081784.1, forward strand.
AGTTAACCGATACTTATTATAGTCTTGTTAAAGTATACTTTTAATGGCTTGATGAGGATTACTTACATTATTTGCTCCTATGCTAACTTGAAAACCTGTATACTTGTGTAGTGAAAAGAAGATTCGTTTGGCTCTATGCATCCATTCAATTTGCGTTTGTGGTTATCTTTGCACATTTTTTCTTTAGCGTGGTAAGATTTTCTCTGCTCACAAGTAATACCCTATCAATTTTTTAATGGAAAGACTAAATGACTTGGATCCAAATCAACTAAAGTAATGTATTAAGCTAAGTGATGGAATTAAAGTCAAATGAGTACCATATCATATTGAAACTCAAAGAATGACATTCTAAAAGCTTTACGACTAAAAGGTGTTATTGTTTAGTCTTGTTGTTTTAGTTTGTTTTTAAATTGACAAGACCAGAGCACACTAGTTCCAGTTCCGTGTTTTATAATTTCTATGTAACGAGGGAAACATATTTGTAAATAATTTATCATTTTTGACTTCTTTTGAGTGTAGGTTCATGTACAACCAGTTCTGTCAATTCTTCTAGCAACGTTTGCGGGACTGGGGGTTGCAATGAGTGGAAGTTCTATTATTGTCGAGTTTTTGAGGTGGAAGAGACGACGGAACGCATCAGCTGATCTTTACAGCAATTTGCAGGCCACTGATCAACGAACACAAATGGTATTGCCATCTCATGTGGCTCCTCCAACCACCCACACCGAAGCGGAAAACTGAGTTACGGAATCGAGAATAATAGCAACGAACACAAATGGTATTGCCATCTCATGTGGCTCCTCCAACCACCCACACCGAAGCGGAAAACTGAGTTACGGAATCGAGAATAATAGCAAAACATATAATTTATGACTTGAAACTCTTGTATCTGTGCAAAAAGGTGCTTATGTTGGAGCTGCTCAGTCCAAAAGTCATGTATTTTCGACACAAAAAATGAGTGGAAGAATAACGAGAGCTTTCTTTGGATTGCTAAGCAGTCGATGTTAGAGTTAGGTTTGTACATTATAAACTTCTGGTAGCAGTTAGAATGTTGTCCACAATACTGGTTGATAGTGAAATTACATTAACATAAGCGTAAATTTTTGTTGAATTTATCAAGGAACTTGGTTCTGTTTATTTGTTTTATCATTGTAAAGAGTGAGAATGAAGACAACGGAAATTCCTACATGATCATATCCAATATTGCACACAATTATCCCTCTAATTTTACATAGTTTTTAAATACAAATTAGTTATTCAAAAAAAAAAAAAAATACAAATTAAAATTGCTGAATGCAGTTTGGTGAAATTAGACCGGTAACCTTGCTACTTCTTGGTGAAATTACACCAATAACCTTGCTACTTTTTTGTGTGCCGCCTTCTTGTTATACGTTTAAAGACTTGATCAATGCAGGGTATTAATACATGTAGTAATAATTAATTATGTTATAGTAAATAATTATTTATATTTTTCATATATAAAAAATATAGAAAATTACAATATCAGAACAATAACAGTTATTTTAATACACTTTTTAATACTATTTAAATATTTTTATTCTATATTTTTTATATAAATATGATTTTCATTGTTAATTAATAATATTTCAACATAAATTGTTCACTTATTTTTTTAAACAAATAAACATTTTAGATACTTCTTACAATTATATATCAAATATAATAAAAATATGAAAATAAGTATATGTTATTAGCTATAGTCAGTGTTCAGTTCAAAAAAGAAAAAGGAAGCTGTAGTTAGTGTTCTAAAAATCGATGATTAGTCGTTGATTAATCGCAATTTGGTAGACAATTAAGCGAAAATCGGGTCAAAAATCTATTTTTATCAAAGAAAGTAAACAATAAAAAATCGGATTATCGGTCAATTGAATTTTTTTTTAAAAAATGTAGAAAAATTAAAAATTAAGAAGTATAAATTTTGAAAAGAAAAATAAAAAATATTATTCGCGTATGCATAATTTAAATGTTTAAATAGTGAACTTTAATTTTTTATCTTAAATTGACCTCAACTTATGTGTTCGATCTTAAATTATATTCAATTTAATAATTTTACATATTTTAAATTCATCTATATAAATATGTATAATAATCGTATATGTATAATCAAAATAATAAAATAATTATGTGTATATATATATATATATGTATATATATATGATATTAAATTAGTTTTAATCCCTGATTAACCGGTTAATTCCTGGACTGTATCTCCACCAGTTGAGTCTGATTCACGGCGATGGCTATAGTCCAAACTCAACAATAAAATATGTAGTCCATAAACTATAAAATATGCATATTATTTTTAAAATTTATTAGGAAAAAGAAATAAGTGTTAAATCAATATAAACTTATTTTATATATTAAAAACTATAGTGATTTTATTAGTAAGTAAATATAAAAGATTAAATCATAATAAGATTATGCTTTTCAAATTAGTGATCAATATTTAATAAAATTAGTTGGGTTATTAAATGAAAAATTATTTGTAAGTTAAATTCCAGAAACTTAAAAAGATTATTACCAACCATCCAAATAACTATCAATAAAAATAATAAATTTTAATAATTAATCTTGGTAGTCATTTTTGATATTAAATATTCCAATATAATAAATTGCTAAAGACTTGGCATACATATTTTAGAATGGGAGGCTTAAAATTTTATTTCAATTGTATTTATTCAACCTAATACAATTTTTTAATAAGATTCGCTGGTGTTCCTGCATTTCAACTACAGTATTTATAGTAATTAATACATGGTAATCTGCACGTCATAGAACATCTCATGCACTTATTACTTACAAGGACTAAAAGGTAATATTCACTAACTGCATTAGTAAAATTGAACTGCATTCATTAACATCCTAATTTTATTGTTTTGTCCTCTTACTCCTTTACTTATTCCATGATGCATCCAAAGTTTAATTTTCATATATTTATTACCTTATTTGGTTTTTTTAAAACTATAACACTAAGAGCAACTCCAATAGCTTAGCTATTGATTTAATCTTAAATTAAAATATAAGAAATATGAGGGAAAAATCACTCAAACAGTATTCTAGTAATTCCTTAAATCACTAGGATTTTATTCACATTATTTATTTATAGCTAATCTCTCTCCTCTTCTAATTTAATAATGGTATCTTTTAATAATAAAATATTACTTGAAGAATGAATATAGGGAATGTTGATGGAGATGAGATTAGTTATTGATGTCCTAAATTGGTAGGATCCAGTATTTTATATTAAATTTAGGGAATGAATTAAGATGATGTTGGAGTTGTTCAAAACATAAGCGAAAATTATAATAATTCTAAATTTACTTCTATCTACTTCTATATATTAAAAGCCAACAAGGACAAAATGAGCCAATAAAATAGCTGCGAAGTTACGATTCTGCCCTTATATATGAGATTAGCTATTTTATAATAAACTAGCTTCGTTACCCGTGCAAGGCACGGGAGAGCTCTGTTTTGCCAAAAAATTTCGATTTTCTGTGATCAATTACGGTATTTGAGTGTTGCTGATATGATATTTTGTGGTTCATGTAAAAACGACTAATGTGGCGATAGAACATCCTTGAGTTTATATTGTGTCGCGAATGTAGAGTTTAGAGTGTAGTCTTACCAATCGCGATAGTGCTTAAAATACGAAGTTTGGAACATAATATAGCATGATTAATAAATTATAATTTAATAGTAATATATTATCGAAAAAATATTAGTTAATATATGAATGTCTATTTCTAAATTTGATAATAAAATTCTATATAAATTAAAAAATGATTATAATATGTTGTTGTGCACGAGTATAAAGTTAATATATTGAAATGAGTTAATTACCCAAATATCGATGATTAATATTTTTATAGCAATACTTTATCAAAAAATTATTTATTTAATGTACGAATATCTAATTTTAAATTTGATAATAAAATTCTATATAAATTAAAAGAATAATTATAATCATGCTGACGTACACGAGTATGAAGTTGGTATATTGAAATGAGTTAATTATCCAAGTGTCGACTCATTTTATCTTATATAAATATGAAAAAAAAATTGATAATATAATTTTATATATATAAAAAAATATGACCATGTTACCACACACGTGTATGAAGTTAGTATATTGAAATGAGTTAATCACCCAAGTCTGGAATCATTTTATTTTTTATAAATATTAAATTATATAGGTTAAGCTACCTAATTTTAAAAAACAAGTATGTAGCTCAATGGTTAATGTTATTAAAATATAATCAAATGGACCTCTAGCGCATTTGGTCGATATGATTAACTTTCAAAAGGTGTGTCATAGGTTCAATTCTCCATGGCAACAATAGTTTTTCATATTTACCAAAATACAGGGTTAAAAGAGTAATTTTGAATAAAATGTTTTCTAAAAAAGGCATATAACAAGTATCTAGTTTAATAGTTAATGTTATTAAAATATAATCAAATGGGCCTCTAGCTCAATTGTTAGTTATGATTAATTTGCAAAAGGTGTGTCATGGGTTCAATTCTCCATGGTAACAATAGTTTTTCATATTTATCAAAATACGGGGGTAAAAGAGTAATTTTGAATAAAATGTTTCCCCAAAAAGGCATGTCGGAGTATTATATATATAACTAGAATAATAACCCGTGCGAGGCACATGTCCTTTTTTATAATTTTTTGTGTAACATGTAATATTATTTTCTTAATATCTAATTCTTAAAAAAATTATGTAATATCTCAAGTATACCTAATATGATTGAATTAGTGAGTGCAAGCAGTGTTCGTAAATGTTTGTGTACAAAAGATTACAAGTTAATACATATAACTAATTTACAAGTATGTTCATGTGAAACAAACTAAAACTTAATACATAAAATAAATTGACTTTGTACGCCTACCAAAAGTAAGTTTTATATTCAAATAATATTGAAAATTTTACACGTTTAAATATCTGTCACAATTTTGTAAGTTGTATCATGTATGTCTATTTG
>PHNY01081784.1:20170-31247 GCA_003724115.2 Anethum foeniculum
ATGTACTTAATTAATATACTAATATTTAAAGATTTCTGGAAACGAAGTGGGCATGATAGGTAATTTTTGCAACTCCCCCTGATTAGGAACAAGAGAAGTTTCAATTTTCATGTGCTCTTCACTCAAGTGTTCTCCTTGTATCAACTCCTCAGGAGTGAGTTCTTGAGGTTGTATAGACTTTGTACAATATGCAGTGGAAAGACTACTCTTTTCAATATCTATGCCTTGTTGAGAAGACACAGATAGTTACAGGTTTGCCCATTCTATTAAATCCAACTCCTGTTGGGAGGACAAGGAAGTTGATTGGTTTCTTGACTTCTTTGGTCTGGTGGGAGGTAACTCAGTTTCCTCACTTTCTAACTCTAAATCAGCATTATCATGAACTAATGCAATGACTTTCCTCTTTATTCTTTTACTAACATAAGTCTTTTAAGAGACTGATGCAGTTGGCTTTGTAAGTGTTTTATCGATGTTTGATGAAAGAGGCTGTTGGGGGTTAGTGTTGCTTGGGTTAGGCTGATGTTGTACACCTTCATCTTGAGCAACACTTGCCACACTAAGTTTGTGAAATGTTGGCTGAGCAAGTGGATAACTTTTAAACATATTACTCATATGAGATGTTATGCACAAAGGAACATCCACTTGATATTAATAATTAATAGTTATGCGTGTAATAGGAAGAGTGTACGTTGTATAAGTTGCAATAATAATATCAAATTTTATTCTCATGCAACACACACATATTAAGTGCATGGATAAAAACTTAAGTGACATAGTAGCATAAGTGGTATTGGAGCTTGCCAAGTAAGTGGCTAAACTTAGGTTCAATTCCTCTCAATAACATTTTTTTAAAATATGACAAAGACATGGACAAATCTGTCATTTCACAAATAAATAAAATGTCTCACTAATTTTAAACCCATGTTGGGCTATTATATATAGAATAGATAGATAGATAGATAGATAGATAATAGATTTAGGTAATGAATTAAGATGTTGTTGGAGTTGCTCTAAACATAAGCATAAGAGAAAATTATAATAATTCTAAATCTACTTCTATATATTAAAAGCCAACCAAGGCAAAATGAGCCAAAAAAATAGCTGTGAAGTTATGATTTTGCCCGTATATGTTAAAAAGTTACAAAAAAGCCACCTCTATATAATTATGCTAAAAAAAGATGAATTTGTGTTAAGAATAGGATTCAAACTCCTAACCTTCTACAAGAAATTTTATGCCATAACCATTGTGCTACATAAATTAAAAGCCAACCAAGGGCAAAATGAGCCAATAAAATAGTTGTGAAGTTATGATATTGCCCTTATATGTTAAAAAATTACAAAAGAGCCACCTCTATATAATTATTGTGACACCCCCAAATCCGGGGTCAGAGGATTTGGTCGTCATGCTGAAATCTCAATTTAATCCAACCTGTTTAACAATAATTAATCACCAACAATTATCCACAAATAAAATATAACATCTGCGACTCCAACTACACCAAGATCTTTTAGGTACAGTGCAAGAAACAAGAGTCCAAATTTCGTAAATATATTTTCATTTTCTCTTATTACTCTTTTTCAACATTAGTTAGCTCAAAACCTAAATCACTGATACAACCTTGACAAGAAGTAAATCAGGACAAACTATTCCATAACATAACTAATATATATAGATAACTTTATACCAAAAGACTTACTATTTTCCTGCATAAAACCATCTTCATAATAGCCTCTTTCTTTTCTTGTTCTGAACTACCACTAGTACAAAAAGTGTCATACGCGTCTGTTGAAAATGGTCATTTGCGTCTGTTTTCAACAGACACGTATGGAGGAGTCGTATTAGCTCTAAGGCATATGCGTTTGTTCTGAACAGACGCATATAGGTATTAAACGTCTGGTTACAACAACCATATAAAATGTTGGACAAGCGCATATAATTAACTTTCTTGCGACTGTTTATACTTAACTGACGAATAAAGTTTTTGCGTCATCTTGGAGCAGATGCATAATGTTACATAACAGACGTATATACTTAAGATTTTGCGCCTGTTATCACAAAACAGCCGCATATAGTATAGGCTTTAAAAAAAAATCAGCCACATTTTTACTTCCACCTGCTTTTCACAATACATCTAAAAAAATACCTATAGCTAAACAAGAACATTCGAATTGAAAATTAAATTCTTGATAAGTCAACCAATCAATTAACAATAAGTAGGTTCTATATACAATTTATATAAAAAATGAAAATTACCAAGACTCCATTTAGTTGGAGCAAAATAACAACTATCACTAAAAACTAAAAATGCCACTAGCCAAATTTCAACTCCACTAAGATCAATATCCATTTAGCAGCCAATAGCAAACATGAAACGAAACACCATTTCCCCAACACCTCGAACTATAACCTGAAAAAAATAAAAAATACAGAAGTTAACTCAAAATAGAATGGAAGACTACTGGATCAATCAAAACAGAGCAAAACATTACGGAATGTAAAATATAGGCAAAGTATAGGAGTAAAAAACAACTATAAATACGGAAAATAACAATTATATCTAAATAAATTTCAAGGTCATGAAATTGAATTATATAAATTCAAGTAATTACCAAAAATTTCAGTAAATCATGTCACTCAATTTCTATGAACAGGTGTATATAAAACACATAAAGAAATAATTTGGTGTTTATAATCACCTCCTTATGTACTTTTAGTCTAAGGATGATCTACGTCATCTCCACGGACATTGACGTCTCTGACAGCCCACTATTATTCACAGGTTATCTCTATAAATAAAGATATGAAGTTGCCACTTTGAATACATATATGCTCCTCTTTTACCTAATCCAACTTTATGCTATAACATTTTACCATTGGCAACTATACACCGCCTTCTTGTTTTCAGTATAACTTTTGACATGATAACTCAAAATAGTTACTTCTTTTTTGCAAAGAAAATATAATCTATATAGGGCTGCAGCATATCCTAGATTCATAGATATTCATTTGGTTCTCTGTTTAGGAATTCAATTATAAGACTGTTCTATTTTCTGCACAAAATAATCTAAATCAGCTCAATTAGAATAGTTATGTCTTATAATCTATAGGACTGGAGCACAAGAAATTTAACAGACATATTAGTAAGGAAAAGAACTATGTTTTTCATGATCTACATATCAACCAGTTATGACTCTATGACCATCAAAATGCAGCTGCAATACTATATCATAATTTTGAAATTTTCTGTAGTTCAAAAAATAAATTAGAACTATGATTCTATCTCCTAACTGATATATTTTTATCATTACCCAAAATACACAAAAGGCTAATTCAGGAATATATGAAAAACTTTTGTGCTTTAAAAAATTAATTTCTTAAAAGCTTTCAGAATATTGGCTCAAAAGAAGACAGTGAGGCTGGAAACACAGAATTACCAGAAGCAACCATCAATTTATCCTAATTAACCCTAATTAACTCATTCTGCACATCTTCAATTGCAAACAAAATTTGCAGGAACAAGGCCTAGATATAGGGCTACAAGTTTTATATGTTTTTTCAAGTAGAGAAATGTGTCTAAAGGTCCAGAAATAATATTTCCTGAAATATATCCTAACATATGATATATTATTAAAATCACCAAACCCAAAAAACCTCTATCTACCTAATTAAACCTGTATAAAGTATGAAATATGATTAAACAAACAATACTTACCTTGTTGATTAAAGAATATGTCAGGACAATGAATTTTGAGGGTCTCTCTTTGTTAAACTCGAATCATCTCTCAATCAGACCAGTGATACAAGACTGCAAGAGATGTATTCACTAACGCCAATATTATTACCCTTTACAATTTTCAGGTGTTTGCAACCAGAGTTTGCCAGACAGGTAAAAAGCCAGGTTTATGAAAGAATAAGAAAGAGATTTACACTTAGAAAAATAAAATGCATTTAAAAATCTCAAGTTAACTATAATATGGATTTCTGGTATAGAATCAAACTGACCTCAGTTTGAACCATATATAATGCAGCTAGCACCTCGTTACGCTTGTCTTTTCCATGTACCTCGAAAATAGCATATTCATGTACCTCTCTGTACGAAACCCTTCATCATTACTACTATCCTAAAGAAGTGCTTTTCGCATAATTATCACATTTCCAGAAACAAAAAGGTACAAGGAAAATCAGAGATAATTAGGGAGAAATTGAGATTATTGATATCGTAACAGATGAAAATTACTTTTTCGTAAGTGCAAAACATGATAATTAAGAAGACGAGCTAAAATGAAAGGGCATGAGAGTACATAGCAAATCAGACATCAATCATATAAATACAGACACATATACATATAAGAACTTACAAAATTGAAAAGCAGAGGAAAATCAAGTATAAACTACTATAATTGCTTGGATGGACAAAAAAACTAGAGAAAATAAAATTACTTTAATCGAAATACATCATAATTATATTGAAGCAATTCACAAGTTTAATATGTGTATGTAACTTACCATTTAGGAAACTGAAAATGCAGAGATACGTGATCGAGTGTGTTTGAGTAAGAAAGAGGGAGACAGGGACAATGAGGGAGGGAGAGAGAGATGGGGGGGAGGGAGAGGTGGGTAGGGAGAAGGTGAGAACGGAGCATGAGATAAAGTACATAAAGCCTGAAAAATGTAGACGGGATGTAGGGGGGTCGACGATTATCAGTGGTGGAGAGCCTGAAGAATTCGCCGTTAATGGTTCACAACCTATTAACCGAGAACTAAAGTGAAGATGAGATTTAGTCGATTGGAAAATTAGGCGGGGCGTAAAATTGGGGACGAGGAGTGGGCGTAAAATCGGGGATGTTTATGTTAATAGTCTGACTGATCGTTATATTTTATTTATAATTACATTTTTATGTGTCTGTTGCAAAGGCCCAGACATATATAAATAAATAACAGACATATAAAACAGGTTTTTGCGCGTCTGCTGTACTTTAACAGACGTATATTCATAGTCCTTGCTAACATATGCGTCTTTTTAATATATAACAGACGTATATAATTATTTTATGTCTGTTGCTCATATAACAGATGTAAAAAGGGAGACGCATATTGCACTTTTTGTACTAGTGTACGCACTTAAACCTTACCAATCTACCTTTCACAGGAAGGTTAAATTTAATTTAAAACAGGCAAGTATGAGCTAAAGAAATGCTCAGCAAGTATATTGAAAGCATAATTTTCCAGTTTAAAAACAGGTACGGGTTTTTCAATTAAAACTAATATTTGCTATCGAGCAGAACATTTATACCAATAAATTTCTTTGAAGCGAAGAAACAGTCAAGGAATTCAATATTTGCTTCCTTAACCTATCAAAACCATTTGGATATTTTGCAATACTTTTTCGTTAAATCTTTTTGATAGTTGAGCAACATAGGTTCAACAATAATTTAAATCTCGACCAGAATCAGAATTTGTAAAAATAGTATTCACAGTAATGTCGCAAGTATGCAATATGAAACAACAATTAGAATCAGAATCACAAGAACTGTATCGATGTTCTGTTTAAGATTTTACAACTAATAATTTATTTAGTCCTTTCTGATCAACAATAAATTAGATTGGAATCCTCAAGACACTGTGTTACCCCCGATGATCAATCGCAAGGTAACTGGCATGCCGTAGCATATCCAAAATATGGGGTACCCAAAATAAAAGGCAAGTATATTAGCCTAGCAAGGTATCATAAATATTTCATATAATACATAGCTCACGCTGGAACGACGCCACGGCCTCTTACGCAACCATCTAATCCAGAATATAAGAACCCGGTATAATTGGTGTTCTTATTCAACAATAAATTCATATTCCTATTTATCAGGAATAATAATCATTTTCATATTCTTTTCCACTAGTGTATATCACTGTTCAAGAAATAACCAAAGAATACTGTTTAAGAAACAATATATGATTTTGGATTCTAGCAAAATAAGTACTAGAATTATATCTCAATTTGTATGACAATGAAAAGCTGTATTGACAACAATAGTATAATTCAATTTTCAAAATATCGAGTCATGTGGAAATATTTGCATAATCAGAAGTAAACATTTTACTATTAAAACATTTCGAGAATGGTGACTTTCTACCATATTTTGGCACAATTAACATGTTAACATGATTTTACATCCAATTTAGCCTCACTTAGGACTCTCTGATACCACTTTTATCCGAGTTAGTTTTGGGCCCTATTTCAGCCCAATTAACCACGTAAGTCATTTTCCACCATATTAGACTCACTTTCTACCATATTTTGGCTCAATTAACATGTTAACATGATTTACATCCAATTTAGCCTCATTTGAGCACTCTCTGATACCAATTTTATCTGAGTTAGTTTTTGACCCTGTTTTGGCCCAATTGACCACGTAAGTCACTTTTCACCATATTAGAGTACTTTCTACCTTATATAGGCTCAATTAACATGTTAAAATGATTTACATCCACTTTAGCCTCATTTTAGCACTCTTTGATACCACTTTTATCCGAGTCAGTTTTGGGCCCCGTTTTTTCTTAACTAACCACGTAAGTAACTTTCCACCATATTGGAGACACTTTCTACCATATTTTGGCACAACTAACATAATTTACATCCAATTTGGCAATATTTTATAACCCTTTTATATCGCTTTTATTCAAGTTAGGTTTTGGCCCCGTTTTGGCCCAATTAACCACGTAGGTCGCTTTCCACCACATTGGTGTCACTTTCCACCATATTTTGGCTCAATTAACATGTTAACATGATTTACATCCAATTTACCCTCATTTTAGAACTATATGATATCAATTTTATCCGAGTTAGGTTTTGGCCTCGTTTTGGCCCCAATTTGCCCCAGTTAACCACGTAAGTCACTTTCCACCATATCGGAGTCACTTTCTACCATATTTTGGTTCAATTAACATGTTAACATGATTTACATCGAATTTAGCCTCATTTCAACATTCTCTGATACCACCTTTATCCGAGTTAGTTTTGACCCGATTAACCATGTAAGTCATTTTCCACCATATTGGAGTCACTTTCTACCATATTTTGGCTCAAATAACATGTTAACATGATTTACAACCAATTTGGCCTTATTTTAGCATTCTCTAATACCACTTTTATCCGAGTTAGTTTTTGGTCCCGTTCTGCCCAATTGACCACGTAAGTCACTTTTCACCATATTGGAGTCATTTTTACCATATTTTGGCTCAATTAAAATGTTAAATTCATTTACATTCACTTTACCCTCATTTTAGCACTATCCGATACCACTGTTATCCGAGTTGGTTTTTGGCCTCATTTTGTCCCAATTAACCACGTCAGTCACTTTCAACCATATTGGATCACTTTCTACCACATTTTGGCTAAATTAACATGTTAACTTGATTTACATCCCATTTAGCCTCATTTTAGCACTATCTGATTCCACTTTTATTTGAGTTAGTTTTTGCCCTCGTTTTGGCCCAATTTACCACGTAAGTCACTTTCGACCATATTGGAGTCACTTTTTACTATATGTTGGCTCAATTAACATGTTAAAATGATTTACCTCAACTTTAGCCTCATTTTCGCATTCTCTGATACGACTTTTATCCGAGTCAGTTTTTGGCCCCGTTTTCGCTTAACTAACCACATAAGTCACTTTACACCATATTTGAGTCACTTTCTACCATAATTTGGCACAACTAACATGATTTACATCCAATTTGGCCACATTCTTGGACCCTCTGATACTACTTTTATCCGAGTTAGTTTTTGACCCTAATTTGGCCCAATTAACCACGTAAGTCACTTTCCACCATATTGGAGTCACTTTCCACCATATTTTAGCTCAATTAATATGTTAACATGATTTACATCCAATTTAGCCTCATTTTAGCACCCTTTGATATCACTTTTATCTGAGTTAGTTTTTGGCCACGTATTGGCCCCAATTTGGCCCAATTAACCACGTAAGTCACTTTCCAGTATATTGTAGTCACTTTCTACCATATTTTGGCCTAATTAACATGTAAGCATGATTTTCATCCAATTCAGCCTAATTTTAGCACTCACTGAAACCACTTATACCCGAGTTTGCCCCCGCTTTGGCCCCATTTTGGCGTAATTAACCACACAAGTCACTTTCCACCATATCGAATTCACTTTCTACCATATTTTGGCTTAATTAACTTATTAACATGATTTACATCCAATTTGACCTCATTTTAGCACACTTTGATATCACTTCAATCCGAGTTAGTTTTTGGCCCCGTTTGTCCCGATTAACCACGCAAGTCACTTTCCACCATATTTGATTCACTTTCTACCACATTGTGGCTTAATTAACAAGTTAACATGATTTACATCCAATTTATTCTCATTTTAGCACTCTCTCTGATACCACCTTTATCCAAGTCAGTTTTTAGCCCCGTTTTGGCTTAGCTAACCACATAAGTTAATTTCCACGATACTGGAGTCACTTTCTACCATATTTTGGCACAACTAACATGTTAACATGGTTTACATCCAATTTGGCCTCATTTTAATACCCTTTGATATCACTTTTATCCATGTTAGTTTTTGGCCACGTTTTGGCCCAAATAACCACGTAAGACACTTTCTGTAACACCCCCAGATCCGGGGTCAGGGATCCGAGTCGTTACGGTCTTTAATTCCAATATCAACACTTAACTTGAATCATAAATAAATAACTGCATACTGTGACCCCTCAATAATACACAAACACCACAACCAGTTATAGTCCAAGAGGTGAAATTGAAATAAGTATCCTGTCATGTAATCTACAAATTAAAGTTATTACAGACCCAAAAGATTTAACAGAAGTTTATCCGCTCCTTGCCATAATATTACACAAGTCATAATATAAATAAGTCTGATACCAAAAGCTGAAAGTCAAGCCTAGGGGTAGCTTCTACCTCTGCAGCAATAGCGACTACGATATCAACGGGTAGTCGATGAGCCTTTCTAACGGACTTGCGTAGGGTATGCTTGAGTCCGGCCATCTTGCCTAGCTGTTGTTGTGTGATAAATAAAATAAATGAAGAGTGAGCAATATAGCCCACAAGAATATATAACTGACTGATAACGCAACATGCCTTTCATAATACCTCTAAAACCTTTGTTATGCTTAATATGAACAAAGTTTTAATAGAGTTTAAACGATGAAGTTACTAGGTACTTCAACATAAAATCTTTTCATAATTTCTAAAAACCTCTATCATTAAAATTTTGAACAGAGTTCAAGTGTACGTCATAAAGTACTGATAGAAGGTAATCTTATATATCTAACCTTGTCTTTTAATATTTTTCAGAAATCTTTTCTTATAAATCATTATCATCAATTCTCTTTTTGTAACATGTACATAATGTTACAATTAAAACATAGCATATCTTTTTTCTTGAAAAACCACTGAGAACTTCTTTGTTATGTCAATGTAACCCAAGTCTCAGTCTTTTATTTAAAATATGAAGTTCAAATCATTTTTATTCTTATCTGGAAATAGTTGATGAGTATTTAAATAATTTCCTTTAATTAAATATATATTAAAGAATATCCTTAAATAAAATAATTGTGATTTAAATCCATATATGGATATTCAAAAATAATACTCACCTTGTAATTCTCGAAAACTCTTTCATAGCAAACTTCTTTGGATATATATTCAAAATAATATCCACTTGATAATTCAAGTTTATATTTCGAAAATGAAATCTTTAAGTGAATCCTTAAAATAATTATTCACTTCAAAATAATACNNNCCTTGAATGAATTCTATTCGAGTATTCACTGTTGAAAACTACGAATAGCGTATTCGGGAACATCGTCTCCCGGTTCAAAAATCGTTTAAATCATAGACCCTATGCTTTAGGGTTTCTTGTAAAATCTAGCTTATAACTATCATAGGCATTATTAGCTCATAAGCTCAACATTTAAAACATGCTTCGTATATTTGAAGAGAAAAAGGGTTTCAAATCATGCATGCATTTTATCACATTGTATAATCATACAACTTTTAATCACAACAACAACAGTAAGAGTTTGCAACTTGCCTGGTGGTCCTGAGGTGGTAGCGGGTCTCGGGTCACTTCGCTAATCTATAAACAATAGCATTACTCGGGATTAGTTACCGACCTTTGAGGAAAACTCAATCTTTAACTCTTACATAAGCTTAAAGTTTATTTTCAAGTCATTTACTTAACATTTCCGCTCACGCACCCTCGACTCCATCATTTTTATAAAATCGAAAATTAATCTTTTTAACGCAAAACCTTCGCGAGGGTCTTACTAACTGCCTTTAACACTTTACTTAATAGTTTCATGATCCAACAATCCTTTTATGATCCTTAAAAACATCCACAAAATTGATTATAAGATAAGGGGTGATTTCGCTAAACGCCGATTATTAAAATGACCGTTTCTCCTAAACCGTAAATCCATTTCATATGATCTTTATATGAAAACGAAGCTTAAAACATCATCTAGCTAATCGGAAGTTGTGAATTTTAAAAGTGGGGAAATCAAGCTCAAAGTTACACACAAAAATAGGGGATTGAAAATCGGGCATTACGACGACTATGTTTACATGATTTCCAAAATCGTAACTACACCAAAACAGAATCCAATCACCAACAACTCAAGATCACAACTTATACTATCCATATCAGTCAAAACTTGTCAAGATCATCCACTTATACCATGTATCATACATGGATCATTCATTCAAAAATCATGACTAAACAACTTAGATAATCATGCTATAATCATGCTTTTACAACTTCACCCATTAAAATCATCAAAACTGTAACACCCTCAAATCCGGGGTTAGAAATCTAGGTCGTTACGCTACCGTCCAATCATATATTACATGCATTAACTCAATAATCCAATAATACAACACCAAATGACCCTAAATCCTTTACACACACAAGTTATAACCTTAGAAACGATTCACAAAAGTAGCATTAGTTATTACAAACCAAATGTACTAATCAAGATCTTATACTGTAAACACAACATCTACCTGAAGTTATATTTACAACGATAC
>PHNY01082022.1:734-14475 GCA_003724115.2 Anethum foeniculum
ATAATTATAAAATAATTATTATGTTTTAATGAAGATTAGCTATTAATAGGTAGAGCATTTAATATGTTATAATAATGGAGGTATTAATAAGAAATAAATAAGATAAGGGTTAAAATTGTCATTTTACAGCTTAGAGGGTATAACTCTCATTTTACTTGAATAAATTGTCTCATGGAACCCCCTTGCTGCTCTGTTATATACTCCCTTTGTCCCATCAGATTCTATACGTTGGGAACCGTGCACTCGACACACATTTTAAGGCTCTTAAAAAATATAGTTTCATAATTTATTTTTAAATTTTTTTTTCTGAATAAAAGTTAAACTATTATATTTTTATACAGAAAAAAAAAAATTCCAAAAAATTTTATAGAACTATACTTTTTATAAGCCTTAAAATGCGTGTCGAGTACTCCCTCCCCCAGCGTATGCATCCTGCTGGGACGGAGGGAGTATATAATAGATTGGTGCTGTGTAGAGTGACGTACTTGCTTGGTATTTCAATGTTTGTACTATATTAAAAAATAATGAGGAATGCTACATACCTCGAATGGAAAAAGTTTCGGGATATCCGGAAAAAGTTCTCAAATGATACGTGAGATCATTTTATTTGGACTCATATTAGTGCACAATTGGAATTTATTTCATTAATGAGAAAATAATCAACTATAAGATGACAACTTATCATTTAAAAACGCTTTGAAGAACGTTTACATTTTTAAAAGATGATAGCTAATGATGGATGATTTTTATGACAGCCTCTAGGGGAGTCTGGAGATATGATTTCGCAAAAACTTTATACACCATGCAAACAGGGCTTGATTTAAGAATATTTGCTGACAAGAGGGATAGATTTGGAAAGATTCATTAGTATCGGCAAGTGTAAATTGATGAATTAAAAATTATGAGGATTTGACACTTGATCTGATTTTTTTGTATTTTATAGTAACGTCTGAAAGATTTCGTAGATATAGTTGCACTATAAATAAATAGGATGAGTTGTTTGAGAAGATACCGGTAATCCACAAGGTAATATTCCCCGTCACAGCTTATTATTTCACCATTTTTTTAAAAGCAGTGCTACATACCTCAAAAGCATTCTCAAATGATACATGACGTGTTTTCATTCGTTGTGCTCATATGAATGCACAATGAATCTATATCATTTATGAGAAAACAATCAATCATACTGACAACTCAGCATTCGTGAACGGTTTTGAGAATCATTTTGGGGACTCTTTTTAATTTACACACATTCACGTTTTTGACAAGATTTGAGTTTTCTATATTTCATAAAATGAGATCATATCATATCTCCGTCCCAATTTTGTTGTTCACTATTACCATTTTTATCATTTCCGAAATAATTGTCTAGTTTGATAAATATGGTAAATAAAAGGTGAATAAAAGGTAAGTAAAAGTACTTTCAAAAAGAAAAAAAATGTAAGTAAAAGATATATAAAAGGTAAAAAATATTATCATAGTTTTATATTATGACAATTATCATTACATTTGATTTGATTGAATAAAAGGTGAATTTAGATTGATTGACAAGAAAAACGGGACGGAGGGAGTATTTTTTTACCTTTTTTTGATAAACATAATTACACATAATTTTTATTTGTGATAAATTTCAAATTATTGATATTTAAGTAAAAATGACCAAAAGACTGCATCAGGTCAGGAATAGGGATGTGATTCAGGCTCAGTCAAGCAACATAGCTGAAAAATAAGTTCGAGTTTGAATTTTTTAAATGAGTCGAGCTATTCATTCAACTAAAATGAGCTAAATTTTTGAACGAATTCGACTCATTTAACTAAAAAAGTTTAAACACAAGTTCAAATTTACATTCGAACTCAACATATATACGAGTTCGAATTGAGTCAGAGCAGCTCAATCGAGTACCTTATCTGGATCATTATTTTTTTCTTCGAACTCAACTCATATACAAGTTCGAACCGAGTCACATTAACGAGTTTTAGGTAAAGCGGCTCACCTGAATTACAGCTGTGGTCGGGATCATAACTTACTTTCTCCGGAAGCTATGCCTATGATTAACTGCTCTACTTGGTTTACACAAATTAAATATAATAATATACTGCACAATGGGTTGGCATTTTACTCCCATTGAATAAGATTTGAACAGCAGGATCTAGCTGTTGCAATACTCACATTTTAGTTTTTTAAACCACCAATCATTGTAGTTGTTACTAAAACTGTTGTTATAAGCTGAAGTTATTTCGCGATATACTCCCTCCGTCCCACTAATATTGACCATCAATAAAAAATCATGTATTTAACAATCTCTTAAAAATTACCAAATTTAATCTCAATTGTTAACATATTAAGAAAAACTTAACATATTTAACACTTAATTTACTTTAATATGGAAATGTGGCCAATATTTTTGGGACAGACGAGAAAAGAAATGTGACTAATATAAATGAAACGGAGGGAGTATTTATTTTCTTTAAGTAAAAATATATTTGAAATAAAACTATACAAATTTACGACATAAACGTGTACTAAATTATGTTGCGTATTCGAGTTAAATAACAAACTCTAGTGATGAATATGAACGCAATTGAAATTCATGTCGTACAAGACACATTCTTCCTTCTTCCTATCATTACAATTATATTCATGTTTTTTGTGCTTTTTTAATAAGTTTTACAGTTTTAAAAAACAGAAAATTAAAATTTTTCAATCTGATTGCATAGTCGATATGAAATTTATTCATAGTGAATTACTTTCAAGATAATGTGTTTTGAATTTGTCATATATATATATATATATATATAGATTTATATTTTTCTTTGTTTCTTAGTTATGATCAATGATCAATTACAAACACACAATTATCAAAAAATAATGTTTATGGAAGACCACATTATCGTTATGTGAACCATAAGAAGACAGAAATGATATACTCCTAATTTATGTTTATATTTTAAACACCACAAGCAAAAAACAATTACTAACAAAACCATTCCACAAATAAAGCTGAGAAAATAATAGTAACCATTTAAATAGAAAACAAGAAGACAAATCCAACACTGCAATGAAACA
This sequence comes from Anethum foeniculum, assembly GCA_003724115.2. Taxonomy (NCBI): domain Eukaryota; kingdom Viridiplantae; phylum Streptophyta; class Magnoliopsida; order Apiales; family Apiaceae; genus Anethum; species Anethum foeniculum. The sequence goes on from PHNY01082022.1 coordinate 3,802, forward strand.
TGGGTGGACCTGATTGAAGCCCTCAATGTGGATCCAATAACCACAATTATGTGAAAAAGAGGACCCTACAATGACCAATTATTAACTATACCAAACAAATTTTCTTGATCCACACAACCACCATGTTACTCCCTTCCCACTCCACATCACATTCACAATCATCATCCTTCTCATTCCAGCTGTCACCTTTTATTTCATACCTATACTTCAATTTTATCACGATAACCGATCCCTGACATGCGTTTGTCGTACTTCTATTTTATTACATTTGTCATAAATATTTCTCCGTAATTGTTACCAAGTATATTTTTGTATTAATGTTTATGAATAGATGAAATTATCAAAAATTATATTAAATAAGTGACTTAATCTCTAATATTCACGATAAATAATTTCAACAATCGCATATTCGGAATCAGAATAAATCTTACAATATTATACTGCATATGCATATAAATAAATACATACCCACATGCACCACTAGGGTATCCTTTAAAAGGTGACACTTACTTTCTCTCTGTCACAAAACACATAAACAAAACAAAAAAAGAGAAAGAACCATGGGAAGCTTGGGTTTAGCATCTGATTCTTACACAGATTTTAGTTCATCTGCAGTTATGGATTTTGATTCTACAGATTATGAATGCCCACAAACAGACTTGTCATTGAACAATGATGATTGTTTGGGTAAAAACAGAGTTTCAAACAAGAAAAAACCAGTTCTTCTTGAAAGAAATGATGAGGATGAGCTGGGAAGAACTAAAAGCTTAAGTGATGAAGATCTTGAGGAGTTAAAAGGGTGTTTGGATTTGGGTTTTGGTTTTAGTTATGATGAAATTCCTGAGCTTTGTAATACTTTACCAGCTCTTGAGCTTTGCTATTCCTTGAGTCAGAAGTTTCTTGATGATCAACAACATCATCATAAGTCCCCTGATAATTCTTTGTATTCGGTGTCATTGTCAGAGTCTCCCTCTCCTTCTCCGCCTTCCGGACCTATTGCCAATTGGAAGATCTCTAGTCCTGGTGAGTCTTACATATGTTCTTTCTTGTCAAATTTTACTAGTGAGCGAGAATCAAACTCATGACCTGAGACGAGAGATGATAAGTCCTTACCATTGGACTATCTCATCACGCTCTTTACTTGTGTCATTATGTACATATATTACAAGAATTTAACCAATTTGCATTCTTAATTTGGTAATCTAGGTGATCATCCGGAAGATGTTAAAGCAAGGCTTAAATTTTGGGCTCAAGCGGTAGCATGTACTGTAAAACTATGCAACTAATCTATGCAACAAGAGATGAAGAATTTTAAGTTGGAGTTGGGAGGAGAAGCGATGAAAACCGATGAATGTCTTGGCATGGATCTCCTCCATCTCCCAAGAAAGCTAGGGGTGATGCATTATAAAGGGGCAAAAGTTCATATGATTCTTTCTTTACCTGGAGAAGGTCATGCCATTATGATCTGTCAATGAAAGGGTCATTAGAAATGTAGAAGATCGCGTGGAGGAGGAGGAGATCGGAGGAATGTAACTGTTATCTGAGATTAACCAATACCAAATTTAAGTCTGACTAAAATGTGCCCCAATGTACCGTGTAATTTTGCAATAATTGATATTAAATAAAATTCATTCTTCTTACCAAGTTCTGCATATTTTTCTAATTTTGATTCAAACTTTTTTATCAAATGATTAGAGTGGTTGAGACGAAAACTCTATTGAATTTAGACACAGTTACGTGTAATTGTCTTGTAACCATCCATCACCTCAGAGAGCGACGATCAGATGATCAGTTACGTTAGGAGCAGGGAATATTAGAAAGTGTAGTACTTAACATGATACAGAGGAAAATGAAATGTATTTACCAGTTCCGTGTGATCAAGGGGAAATCAAAGAGCTTGATATGAATTTTACATGATGCCAGGAAACTCGTCCGTGGCAATGATGAATAGGTTTCAGTTTGATCAAGAGTGTTAAAAACAACTCAGAAAACACTGGAAAAGCAGATGAATGCTTTAGGGTCACTTGTGAAATTGGAAATCTAACACAGCACAGCGTTTACAAGCAGGTTTCGACAGCAGAAAAAAAGAAGCTAATTGAACCACATATGTAAGTTGATAATGCGGCTGTCTAATCATTTGTACCTATTCAAATGCTTGAAATAAATTCAGAAATGTTGTTATCAGAGCTTCCGCCTTCATCCATAGTAACCTTTGCGAATTCCTTAAACTTCAAAGCATTGATTTTAATTTCATTTTTTTTCTCTCCTTCCATCACTTCCTTCAAACACGACTCTATATGTTCCCTTGTAGCAATTTCTTTCTCATTAACTTCAACTCGAACCCCCATTTGCCAAACGTCCACGATGAACTTGGCGTTTGTAGTTTGATCTGTCCATTGAGGCATAGCTACTACTGGAACTCCTAAGCTTAATGCCTCAAGCGTCGAGTTCCATCCACAATGAGACATAAAACAGCCCACTGCTTCATGAGATAAAACTTGCAGTTGTGAGCACCAATTTACTATCAAGTATTGGCTTTTTGGTGTTGCGGACATGAAATTAACCGGAAGTTTTGCCTCTTCAGAAGCTCTAATTATCCATAAAAAGGAAATATTGCTGTTTGAAAGGCCAAATGCTAGTTCTGTCATTTGCTCTTCTTTTAGATTCACAATGCTACCAAAAGATACATAGACTACGGAGCTTTTCGCCTTTGTGTCCAACCAGATCTTGCAAGTGTCTTGATTTGCTGGGAAAAGATTTAGGTCATAATCTTTGTCATTGCTTACTCTTTTGTCTGTGTACATTGAAGGAATGGCTGGTCCTATAGTCTTAATACTCCATTGCTCTCTCATCCAAGTTACTACCTGATCAGACGTAACGTATAAATATCAAGTGATACTTAAATGCATGAAATTTTATACTTAATCTTCCAAATTTTGTTTCAAAAACTACAAGTGCATGTAAAGAATGCAAGAAACTTACTTCGTTCTCCAACTTTTCAAAAGTATTAAAAAGGAGCCAATCAGCTTTCTTGAAATTTGAAAACTGATCAATGACAGTTTTGACTATGGCAGGATTTGTGCCCGTGTCATAGATAAACGATGGCAAATCATGCAGCTGAAGCGGAACTGATAGCTGAGGTACTGAAACAACTGATCCCTTGCTTGGAAGCTGCAAAGTCCCAGCATGCACATGATGATAGAGCAAAGAAACAACGGAAGATTGAGTGAAAAATGAGGCTCCTTTAAGGCCTTGTTTGTGTGCTATGTCTAAACACCAAGGCATCAATGAATCGTATATAAGGACTCGAAAAGGGCAAGAATCCTTATGTCTCTCAATGAGCTCAATTAATCCCTGTGAAACGGAAGGTTGGTAACGAGCCCATCTTTCTTTTGCTTTATCATCAGGTGAGCCATGCATTTTTTCTGTTGATGGTTCATTAGATTCAACTAGTGAGCCATCCAATGATTCTTCAGATCCATCATCTGATGATTCTTTGGATTTATTTACCGAGCTATCCCATTGTTGTTCAGGGGAATCTACTGAGCCATCGGAAATTGACACGATTTTCACAGGTCCATGTTCAGTTATAAGGGACTTATGGTGCTAGTTGTCACTAGAGTAACCATAAGGCCTTTGGAAGCTAGGCGTTTGGCAAATTGTAACATGGGATTTATGTGGCCTTGGATCGGAAATGAAATGACCAAAACATGGAGATTACTTGCCATTTCACTTAATCTTTCTTGAGATTGAGAAGATGGTCGTTGTATGGCAATGAATTTAACGGAATTTATGAAGGGAAGTTTATTAAATCAAATCCTGTTTGTAACCTTTTGCCACCTTACAATTGGACTTTTGTAGCTTGGCAATATCTCTTATGCCGGCTGCAGGCTGCCAGAGACAATTGGACTCATGTCGTTTGGCAGTATCTGTTATGTGAGCTGCAGGCTGCCAGACAACTACACATAGTTGACATTGGATATAACTAAGCTAAGCTTAAAGGGTTTTGTTTTTCCCTTTTAAAACATTTCTTAGTCATTAGAATACAAAACCCCCATACTTGCTACAACAAAGTATGAAAAATATTTTAAATTGCCCCTTTGTTTTGCCAGCAATTTGGCCAATAAATTTAATCTTAAATTTTGTAAAATAAAAACAGCTTTGTCCCAAATTATAGTAGATCAGTGAAGGTAGATTACACAGACTTACTGACTCTCCAGTGCAAGGGTTGTCGGAAAAGCTGTTATAGCACATGTTCATAGGGATCGGAACTAGTAACGGGATGTCAACTTCGTCTTGTTTAAATGCTATACAGGTTCAAGTGCAGCAATTTATAATTTACCAGGACGACTATATCAATACAGAAAGCTACATTAATGAACCTCTCCAAGTAATCGGAAACAGCAACTTCCCAGTTTTCTGCTTCGAAATCCTTCTCTTTTGCATCATTAGAAAAAACCGTGGAAAAGTAGATCAATGTTTTAGAGTTACTTGTGAAATTGGAAATTTAATACAGCATGGCCTATATAAAGGGGATATATATGAACTAATTAACCCCGCTTCCACAGTGAAAAGAAAAAAAGAAGCTAATTAAACCACATATGTAAGTTGATCACTTGTACCTATTCAAATGCTTGAAATAAATTCAGAAATGTTTTTATCAGAGCTCCCGCCTTCATCTATAGCAACCTTTGCGAATTCCTTAAACTTCAAAGCATTGATTTTAAGTTCGTTTCTTTTCTCTCCTTCCATCACTTCCTTCAAACATGCCTCTATATGTTCCCTTGTAGCAATTTCCTTCTCATTAACTTCTACTCGAACCCCCATTTGCCAAACATCCACAATGAACTTGGCATTCGTAGTTTGATCTGTCCATTGAGGCATAGCTACTACCGGAACTCCTAAGCTTAATGCCTCAAGCGTCGAGTTCCATCCACAATGAGACATAAAACATCCCACTGCTTCATGAGATAAAACTTGTAGTTGTGAGCACCAATTTACTATCAAGTATTGGCTTTTTGGTGTTTCGGACATGAAATTAACCGGAAGTTTTGCCTCTTCAGAAGCTCTAATTATCCATAAGAAGGAAATATTGCTGTTTGAAAGGCCAGATGCTAGTTCTGTCATTTGCTCTTCTTTTAGATTTGCAATGCTACCAAAAGATACATAGACTACGGAGCCTTTCGTCTTTGTGTCCAACCAGTTCTTGCAAGAGTCTTGATTTGCTGTGAAAAGATTTAGGTCATACTCTTCGTCATTGCTTACTCTTTTGTCAGTGTACATTGAAGGAATGGCTGGTCCTATGGTCTTGATTCTCCATTGCTCTGCCATCCAGTTTACTACCTGATCAGACGTAACGTATATATATCAAATGACACTTAAATGCAGGAAATGTTAGACTTAATATTTCAATTTTTGTTTCAAAAACTACAAGCGCATGTATAGAAAGCAAGAAACTTACTTCATTCTCCAAATTGTCAAAAGTATTAAAAAGAAGCCAATCAGCTTCCTTGAAATTTGAAAACTGATCAATGACAGTTTTGACAATAGCTGGATTTGTGCCCGTATCATAGATAAACGATGGCAAATCATGCAGCTGAAGCGGAACTGATAGTTGAGGTACTGAAATAACCGATCCATTGGTTGGAAGCTGCAATATCCCTGCATACGCATGATGATAGAGCAAAGAAACAATACAGGATTGAGTGAAAAAAGAAGCTCCTTTAAGGCCTTGCTGGTGTGCTATGTCTAAACACCAAGGCATCATTGAATCATATATAAGGACTCTAAAAGGGTTGCAAGAATCCTTGTGTCTCTCAATGAGCTCAATTATACCCTGTGAAACGGCAGGTTGGTAACGAGCCCATCGTTCTTTAGCTTTATCTGATAAGCCATTTTGTTCTTCTTTTGGTGGTTTGTTAGATTCAACTTGTGAGCCATCCAATGGCTCTTTGGATTCATCACCTGATGATTTTTTAGAATCATTGAATGAGCTATCCCATTGTTGTTTAGGTAAATCTTCTGAGCCATCAGAAATCGAGACAATTTTCACGGGTCCAATTTCAGTAATAAGGGACTTGCTTATGGTGCTAGTTGCCACTAGAGTAACCATAAGGCCTTTGGAAGCAAGGCGTTTGGCGAATTGTAACATTGGATTTACGTGTCCTTGCACCGGAAATGAAATGACCAAAACATGAGGATTCCTTGCCATTTCACTAAAGCTTTCTTAAGATTGAGAAGATGGTTGTTGTCTGGCCAAGAATTTAACTAAATTTCTGAAAAGATGTTGATTAAATCGAATCCTGTATGTAATCTTTGGTACCTCCTTATAGTTGGACTTTTGTAGCTTGGCAATATCTCTTATACCGGCTGCAGGCTGCCAGTCACACATAGTTCACATAGGAAATATCTAAGCTAAGCTTAGAGGGTTTAACATTTCTTAACCATTAAAATACAAAATCCCCATAGCTGTTGCAACAAAGTATAACAATTATTTTAATTTTACATGCCAACTTCGTCTTTTTGAAATGTTATCCCAGATATTTACCAGGACTATATCAATACACAAAACTACATTAATGAACCTCTCCAAGTAATTGGAAACAGCAACTTCCCAGTTTTCTGCAAACTTCGAAACTCTTCTCTTTTGCATCCTTAGAAAAACCTGGAGCTTTCGGAAAGAGTCCAAGCAGCTTGAACATCCGTTGATCAGCATCAAAATCGTTACTTGTTTACAGCTTATCGCCTGTAAAAATTAAATTTGTACCTGCAAGAAAGCACAAAGCCTGTTTAGGGATACTGAATTGAACTCTGCCAGCAGACAGCCTGACCATTGCTTTTGGCATTGTAATACGAGCTGAGGCAAACACTATGTTATATTGACATGTTTACATTCGACTGAAATTCTGTTATTGAAAAGTTGTTAGAATTTCAAACTCTCTTGGTTAACATAAAATGTAGTATTATGAGATAAAAATAAATAAAATAAAATATATGTTAAGTGGTAAATTAAGTCAGCAGCAGCGGATTTCCTGGAGTGTGAAAATGAGAAGAAATTACACATACATGAAGAATCAAAATGGCAGCTCCCTGCTGTGCATAGGAAATTCAAAATGCATGCAGACAAGAAAAGCTTCTGGGTGAACCAAAGCTGGGCTCCAAATCAGTCAGAGGATATAAAGGTGGGCTGCGGGCAAGGGCGGATTTATGTAGGGGTATACGGGGACACGTGCCCCACATAAACAAAAATTATCAGTTTTTATTAAAATTTTATGGTATAAATATGTGTATTTTATGAAGTGCGCCTACTAAAAAAAGGTTAGGTGTCTGTATAATGCTAGTAAATCATTCATAATAAGTCATATTTTATTTTATTTATAGTTATATGATAATAAGTTAGAGATTACAGTACTAGAAAATGTAGAATAGACATCATCTTTTAGACATCGGTTGTAGTGTACACTGATGTAAACAGTGTTTTTTACATCAGTTTCAGTAAAACCGATGTCTTTGATTATAATAGACATAGATTTTTTCTTCAACTAATGTATTAGGTACGTTTAAAAAAAAATAGCAACGCGCGGTCCCCCCTTTTTGTTTCACCCTTAACGAAATTTTAACATTTTCAGTATTCCCTCTTCAAAATCCCTTCCACACACAAAACTATCCCTCATATTTTTCAACTTTTACACACACATAAGTCATAACATTAAAATTAAAAACAAAAATTAAATCAAAACTTCTCTCTCTCTCCGACAGCCGAAGAACACATCTCTCTCTCTCTCTCTCTCTCGGACAAGATTTAGCACCACTCTCTCTCTCGACGGTGTAGTAAATCGGAAGCTATTATCTCTCTCGACGCGTGAAGGCAAGCTCAAGCTACTGTGCTCAAGCTCAAGCTACTGTGTGATGTCGATATTAAATTGGAGGTCGAAGTTTTAAATCCAAGGTCGAAGCTTGAAACGGTTTTCAATTAACTGCTTATAGAACTACAAGTTGGAGGTTGAAGAGGTCAAAGCTTCGATTGGGTAAGCTTTAAACCCTAATTGTAATTAGTTGTTGCTTTGATTTTTAATTAGTTTTAAATAGTTAATAAGTTGAGTAATTGTTGGATTTGAGAATATAAATTTTGTGTATGTCAATTTTTTGCATCTGGATGCATGTCGATTATGCATGTGAAATGATATATGTGAATATGTGTATATATTATGGTAATAATTTTTCTACATTATTTTTTTATTGATTCCAATTATGTAATGTATGTCAACTGACCAGTGTGTATACGCGTATAGCATATCGTAACACCGGTCTCTCTGTTTATACTTCGATTATACAGTGTAGTTGCGTGCCTCACTGCTTGTTAATGTAAGAAGCATAATATAATAGTAGAGGGTAAATATATGTATTGAATAGATTCCTAGTACAATAAAATATTACTATAGTGTAATTATGGGTATTGACTAGTAAATATATAATATTAGTTGTAATATAGTATACGTTTTAGATATATATTAGAGAATGCCTTAGGTAATATATATTGAAATATATACTTAGTTGTAGTTAATATATAATATTTAGTCGCATTATATTTGTAGATATATGGAGAAAGCTTGGATTTTGAAAGATAGGGATTCATTGGAATATGAAGTCGGGGTCGAAATTTTTTTAATTTATGTCAAACAGAATTGTAAGAATCCTAAAAAAATACCTTGCCCCTGCTGTAAATGCGCCAATTTCAAGAAATATTATGTCAAAATCATTAGGGGTCATCTCTATCAAAACGGTTTCTATCTTAGTTATATTGATTGGATTTGGAACGAAGCCAAGACTGTTAGGTCATCCGCTGGTAGCACATTGCCCCATCATGAAGAGGAGCAGAATGCAGAGGATTTTAAAAATGCCTTTGTAGGTGAATCAGAAGCGACTGCTGCTTCAGAAGCTGCTGCGTTTGTGAAGCAACATATCATAATTGTGGAGGTAATTCGGGGGGTGATGACTACGATAAAGAGTCACATGAATTTAAGAGGTTTGTCGCTGTCAACAACCTCTATTTGAGGGCAGTGACTGCACCAAATTAGATTCAGTATTGAAATTACATAATTGGAAAGCAAGATTAGGTATAAGTGATAGAGCGTTCAGTGGTCTGCTCTCTACAGTTGCATCCTTCCTTCCTCAAGAAAATGTCCTGCCTGTAAATGCATACGAAGCAAAGAAAACTCTATCAAATCTAGGCCTCGAGTATATAAAATTCCACACGTGTCCCAATGAATGTGTTCAATACAGAGGTATAAATGAGAATGCTTCGGAATGTCCGAAATGCCATCTATCTCGTTAAAAGGTGGGGAAGGATGGTCAAGTAAGGTATAAAATTTCGGCAAAAGTTACGTGGTTCTTTATTATGATTCCGAGATTTACGCGGATGTTTAAATCTCCTTCAACAGCTGAATTTTTGACTTGGCATTCCAACCAAAGAAATCAGGATGGCCAGATGCGTCATCCCGCCGACTTTCCTTCTTGGCGGAATAAAGATAATAGGTGGCCAACCTTCAGTAGTGAGCCAAGAAATTTTCGATTAGCATTGTCGGTGGATGGTATTAGCCCACATAATAATGGGTTAATAAATAGGTATAGTTGTTGGCCGGTAGTATTGGTAACATATAATCTTCCTCGGTTATGTATGAAGAAGAAGTTTTTGATGTTAACTATATTAGTCTCGGTCCACATGCACCAGGTAACAACATTGACGTGTTCTTGCAACCAATGATTTATGATTTGAAGAAGCTTTGGGAAGAAGGAGAACCGAATGTATACGATTCCAACACCAAATCTTTATTCACTTTAAGGGAGATTATGTTGTGGACGATAAATGATTTCCCAGCAATGGAAATTTATCGGGCTGTGTGAACAGGGGTTATTTAGGTTGTCCAGTTTGTGGTGATACCATTGCAAAATTTTTACCTTTTAGTAGGAAAATATGTTACCAAGGTCATCGTCACTATTTTCCTAGGCTTCATCCATATAGGAGGAAAATGTTAGCATTTAATGGTGAACAAGAGTTTGGGCAGGCAAGACAACCCTTTCTGGACAAGAGGTGTTAGAGCAACAGGAAAACATCAAATTTACTTTCGAAAAGGAAGTAAAAAAGTCGAAGAAGGTGGACTGTGCTTGGAAGGAGAAGTCGGTATTTTTTGAGTTAGAATACTGGAAGTTTCATCATGTTCGTTACTACCTCGATGTTATGCACATTGAAAAAAACGTGTGCAATAGTCTAATAGGGACTTTACTGAATTTAAAGTTCAAATCCAAAGATAGTGAGGCATCTCGTCGGGATATGATGGACATGGGGGTTAGGCCCGATTTAGCTCCAAAAGAAGGATAAAAAGAACCTATCTTCCACCTTCCTCTTTTACTCTAACAAGTGCAGAAAAAAGAAAAGTGTTGAAATCATATCTTCAATGAAGCTGCCATATGGACATTCATCGAACATCAAAAATTGTGTATCTATGGACGATTTAAAGATATTTGGGATGATGTCTCATGACTGCCATATACTTCTTCAACAGTTACTCCCGGTAGAAATTCGTTCTTATAATCTTTAAGACATCTTGTAAATAGATTTTTTAAGACATCTGAGGGTAATGGATGTATACCCTATGAATTCTTGTATTCCTATCT
>PHNY01082026.1:12394-31693 GCA_003724115.2 Anethum foeniculum
ACTGAAAAAATCATCCAAAATTTCCGAAAAAATTACACATGATGCACATCAATATAATAATGACAAATCTAAAGTTTCAAGTCAAAAATTCAAGTTGAAGTATTTTTACGGATTTTTCTTTTGTTAAAACAGCCTTCCGAAGCTCCCGTAAAATTCATTTGTCCTTACCGACAAAGTAGACAAAAGTTTTGACTTGAAATATATTCAAACATAATATTCCTTAAATAATAAAGACTATGAGATCCAAGGAATAATTAATTTTGAATTAAAAATGATTTTATCCAGAAAATTAGGATTTAAGGGTATTTTGGAATAAAATCCATTTTTGGTCTTTTGGCATGGCTTTGGGCACTAAAAATTGAATATAAATATTCAATAAATATATTCAATATATTTGAGAACAAAACATTTAAGAACAACACTCTTTTAAATTATTTGGGCAATTTTGGTTCGTAAAAGCAGTGTCTGAAATTTCTCGGTTTTCGTGCCGTTAGCCGTTGCCAAACTTTCTTTGACAAAAACAACCTAATAAAGAATATATCCTTGACTTGATATATCTATACTAAGTCAATGTCATATAAGGTGTGTCGGAAAGTATTTTCGAAATGTTTGACCACTTTGACTTAGTTTTACTCGATTCCCGAAATATGCCACAAAGGAAACCTAAGGGAGGATTCTACATGACTTAACTCTAATTTAATTTTCACATCTTGACAAATCACCAAAACCTAAAAGGGCAAACACAAAGACTCTCTCAGTTTGGAACTTTGAATGTTTCTCTCAGTTATTTGGTATATCCATTTTTTTTTCTTTAAAAAAATTTCATCAGTAATAAGAAAAAACAAGAGTCTGAGTTCAAAAATCAAAAGCAACAAATACTATTTCCGTTCGCAATTTCATACGCTGTTATATGTGCTAGTTTTTATGGTGACAACTTATGGACGGGTTAGGAATATTTTAACACATGAGCAAATTAGGCCTTATATTTTAATAAGTTTATGTGATTCAAGAGAGTGGTGTTATATGATTTTTATTATTACTTTTTATTGACTGTGATTTAAGCTTAATTTTAAAATTAAAGTAAACTTAAATTTCAAATAAAAAGTCTTTTTTGGCAAACAAAACGGTTTCTACCCAACTACACGCTCCCCGTCATTCAGAGCCCGCAGCACCCAGGCACGAGCGTACTCAAAATTCAAAATTCAAATTTATTTTTTAATTAAACACATATTTGGTTTTGGACAAGGGATATATATCGAAGCGTGGTCTAATTATTATGGAGTTCCAACTTTTGGTTTTTCTCTAGTCAGTACATTAGTTTTTAGAGGTTTTTCAACAATTAGTCTTCTCAAAGAGTGGAGATTCTATTTCGATTCGTGTTTTTTCTTATGGGTGCTTGTACTCCGATTTTGGATGTTTATGCTACAATAAATAATATTGTTTCGTTAGCCTTGAATGGTTATTCAATTGTCTTACAATGTTTTATGTCATGTTTCACATATGTTTTGTATTTACTATTGCTATGAGTAGCTAATTCTATTTATAGAATTTAGATTAATCTTATTCAATAGATCAGATGATGGTCGTTATGTGATTCTTGTCCAAACTAAGTAATATATGTCTGGATTAATCCATGTTAATAGATATAAGCCTGATTAACTTAGAATCCGTTAATCATATAACAAAATAACGAGCGTAAAGTTATTGATAAAACTCATTAATCTAGAATGTGACAATGAATTGTTTGTTAAGGAACTCATAAGTATGAGTGAAAGTGACTACTTATCGCGTTTAATCACATATGGACTACTTAATTAAATCGAGTTAACACTTTAATCACAATATATGGTGGTTAGGCTTAATCAAGTGACTATGACACCACTATCGACAGAAGGGGTGAATATTAGGATAGTTTAGGTACATGGAGACATGGCTGAGACTAGTTTAGTGTCTCTGATTGCGTATAGAGCTTAGGTTAGAGACAAGTGGATCACAAGGAAAGTATTCGATTAAATGAATAGGTGGATTCAACAACCCCGTATATTTAAAATATTGATTTACATCTTTCGCACTCTAGCTATTACAACCCCCTCATAATTACATTCACACTTGAGGATACCAAGTGATGTTGAATAAGTGCTATTCTTTAAGTGTAATCCGTATGGAAACAATAACCCTTACGTCACATGAGGTTTCCTAGAATAGTATGGACATTCTACTTATTCTAAATATTTGTTTTCAAGGAAATCTTGTACAACTAATATATGTGCATTATTTCACTTGTATTCCTGTGTGAGAGTGAGATTGGAAGTGTGTAAACTTAGCAACTTCTTGTATTTTCTCTCAAGAGAAAGAAGCTGAGAATTCAAATTAGAATTCAAATTTGTAGCAACTCTTTATTTCTAATATAAACAAGTAGATTGAAAGTTTAAATTTGTGTGTTTACTTTAATTTCTCACCTGATTGTTGAACACAAACACTCATTAGCTTACACAATACATTCATCCCCCCCTTCTACATTGTGAACCCATATCTAACAGTATCGTTTGGTATTATTGTTGCAAATAGCAACATCAACTTTTAACTACAAAATGGGTATAATATTGTCTGATAAAATTTAAAAGTTATTTTTTTGAAAACTTTTTTTGGTCTGAAAAATATTTTTAGAGAAATTAAGCACCCCATACTTTTGAAAAAAAATTATTATTGGTTTCATCGTCAGACTCAACAAAAATATTATATTTCTGTATTATACTTCAAAACATACACATATAAAAAATATTATGACACAGTTGTCTAATTTTTACATCGTTCTTTTTTTATAAAAGTCCTTTTTTACACTACATCAACTAAGTTCTATCATAGACAACTTAACAACAAAATTACATATAAATCAAATATAAATTACCTGAAAAATATTTTTCTCTAGTTAATCCTTAATTCTGTGGAAATTTGTAGATGATCAATCTCCTTATTTTGTGTAACCAAGATTTTACAGTCTTCACACATCAGAAGACGTGTTGGCATGTCAGGAGATAAACCAATAAAATACTAAAGATAAATCTTTGTATGCATAGAGATAAGTCAGTCTTATCTAAATAACTATTATGTAGCTAGATGACTAATATAAATTAACTTATTCAACTTATACTTAATTAATATTAGAGTTCAATTATATCCAAATAACTATTCGTCCTTGACCTGATACAGATGTTGAACTGGGAACTTATAAAGAAAAAGATTAGCATGCATTTTAAATAAACTATGAAAGGAGGATAAACTTTAGCTGCATGAGGAATAGGTAGATAGCTTGTCAATATCTATCAAAATATACATAATTTGACGAAACTAATGTGATCAAGTAATTATCGTAGCCAAAAGCTAGCTTTGTAAGAGTATTTGATTGGATGCTATGTTTTGATGTTGTTTGGAACAAAAGAGAAGAGTATATACTTTAATTTATAGCATGTAAGTGGATCTTCTTTTCGGTTACTTTTATTATATTAATTTTAAACTTGATATCAACAATAGCTAAAATTATTCACAGGAACTAACAAATAAAATATAGGAATTTTGTTATTTTATGGTGTCCACTTATTATAAACGACTTATATCCAGTGGCGGATCGAAAACATTTTTCGGTGGGGGTACTATATGTATAAGAAAGTAATATCATAGTTTGTAACATTTGTTATCGCAATAAATATAGACAATATAGGGGCACCTAACTTTTTTTAGTGGGGCACTTAATAAAATATACGTATTTACATAATAAATTACTAAAAAAAATTATTTAAAAAATTTCTGTGGAGGCACGTGTCTCCATATACCTCTACTTAGATCCGCCCTTTCCATTTTCTCAATAACCTTTTCACGAAACTATCTCAGAATAAAAGTTTAAGAAATTTGATCAATAATGAACATTTTAGTCGTGCATTTTCAATTTCTAAGTGGGAACCAATAGATAAAATTTTTCATCAGTTTAATACTCAAATGATGGTGACTATGTGGTAAAAGAATACCGTAACATAAATATGTTACAATACTATTGTAACAAACTAGCAGCATAAATTTAACTTGCTAAAATTCATTGGATTCAGTTAACTCAAATTCGATCCAAATACTATTGCCCAAACTTACATCCCATCTTACTACAAGATAAGAACATGCGTTACCCTTTTCTTCTACATGTCAGCAATCAAATATTTCAAAATGATCGAGAATATCCAAATACATTTTTCTTGATTGTGGTAATCATATTCCTTATTTTGAATATAAGTAATCCACGACTACGTCCAAGTTGACAAACAATCTCCAAATCAAATAATGCAACCGCTACCTCAGCATATTCAACATTAAACATCCTAGTGCACATTTATCTTTAAACCAATTCATAACGTTAATTTTGACTTATATTTTCTTAATACCAAAATATTAAAAAAAACGTTATCTATCAATAAATTAAAATTATTTTCTTTTAAATTGAAAATTAACATATAACACATATAGAAGTTTAAGACTCAAATTTTTATACGAAACTCGAAAGTTTTAAAAATATAGTATGCTAATATTATTTTTAAACAATATAGTATACATGTAAAAGTAAGATTGAAAAAAACATTAGACAGACTAATTGCGTGAGTATATGATACCAAATATATGTTTATATTATTAATTTATTACATAATATAGAATAACGTTTGGGGTATAATCGGTTTTATTTTGTTAGTTTTATTAAATCGATTTATTTGGTAAAAGCGAATCCTAATTAAAATTTATTTTTAATATAAAAAGAACCCACGCAAAATAGATAAAAAGATCAAATAGTTTGATTTAGTTGGTTCTGTTCAGCTGTAGGCTGGTTTCGGGAAAAAGTGTTCAATCTAACATCTGTAGGTGGTTGGACAAACAGATTTATTAGGATCGTCATGGTTTGACTTTGTATTTACTTGTAAAAAAATTAAAAATTCTGAATCAACAATCATCTTATCCAATATATAGAACTGAAATGCTAATCACAAATTCAAAAATATGAATTAGTGAACAATAAACTGATCTAGGCCCAGTTTAAATAATATTTGTGGTCCAACCCACCAAACCCTACACAATTTTTTTACTATAATACTACTATTTATTTATCAATTTTACTCCTCAATTTTCTATTATCTCCCCAATTGAACTTCAATACGATTATCTTGATCAATTTGTACTACGAAACAAGCTAATTTCATTTATTTTCTTTATTAATTGTTTCGTTTTTAATTTTGTTCGTAATCAAATGCTCAACAAGACCAACCAATTACGAATAACTAGAATCTCACAAACATAGTCCAACCTAGTTTATTAAGCTGTCCAGCTTTCTGCGCGGCCCCACCTATTTGTCCAGCACTAATACCATGTACCCCACAACCACACTTTGCTTTTCAAGCATACATGGACCCGAAATTAATGATTGTCACCCTTTTTCCCCTCAAATACTTGTGTATATGTTAAAGTAATTAAGTAGTCATGATTATCAATTAAGCTATATAATTTTGTAATGTTGTACTGTTGTTTACCATTCTTATGAATTTAAAATTTTTAAAGATTACTATCTTTGTTATTCCAAAAAGCATTTATCATTTGTATATCTGATTACATTATAATTAGATATACAAATAATATTCAAATCATGATATAATTGTATCTTTTTGTAAATCTTTTTCTATTATTGCATCTTTTTGTATAGCTGATTGTATATAAGATACAATATATGGTATTTTAATAATTTGTGTACTTTTGAGAATTAAATTTCAAATTCAAACCTAACAATAAATGAATTCATATCTTGTCATATCGTATCGCATGTCCTGTATCGCACGAATTCATTTCGATTTATGTAATATACGTAATACACAAATTATATTTTAATATTGAGTTTCATTTAAATTCATTTTTTGAAACAATAATATGCCTTTCATAAGTTTTAAAATGTTATTATTATTATAATTTCACTTTTTAATTTTTTTGTATCTATTTTTCATAATATAATAAGATATTAGTTTTAGAAAAATATAAATACTAGTAATATCTAATTTACAAAAAAAATATTTGTTTATTTCGTGTTCAATTCTTTCATATCGTGTCTTATGACAACCCAAACACGATACTAATTCCCTCGTGTATTTTCATCTTTACATACGAAGAATTTTTAAAATACTAAATTGTAGGTCCCAGTTTAAAATTAATTATGATATATTTACCAAAAAAGTAACGTACAAGTAAACCTAGAGCTGAATTGAAAAAGTTTAAATTTGTTAATGCAATCGACTTTGTCATCTTTAAAACAACAAATTCATTACCAAATCTTATCTCCAAAATCCAAAATTAATATGAGATGAATGTTAATATGTATAATCAGAAACGGTTACTTTAATCAGTAACGTCTCTACTTTTTTAGAGTTTTATGTGTGTGTATGTGTGTATATATACCCATACCCTTTTGTTACCAACCATACCATTCAACAAAAAACTTGAAATTTCTTTAACTTTCTTCACAATGCCAAGCAACCCACAAATTTTCGGTCATATCTCAAAGAAGTCCAAACCAAATGACAAGCAAAGCATCCCTGTGGCCACAAGCATCTTTTTAAACTATACATCTCCCTTAACTTTGTCACCGCCAAATGTTAATGTTCTTGATGGATCATTTTTTGATCAAATGAAGAGCTCATCAAAGAGGCTCTTCTTTGATCATTCTTCGAAAATGTTGATTGACACACCACCTGAGTTGAATGGGACTTACCCTAGGTTTTCTGTGAGCCTTAGCCCATCAAAATCTCTTGAGAAGGAAAAGATGGTCACTAGTCTTGAACCAAAAGAACAAGCAATGAAAGAAGTTTTATCTTTATATCCAGAAAAAAAGTTCTTTGAATCAATGGTAGGGATGGTAAAAACTAGATCGGATTGTAATCTGAAGGTGGATTCAGGTTACTTGGAAGAGTTGTTGGCACTTTACTTGATCCATAATGAGGAGACCTTGCATGGACATATTTTTTCTGCTTATCTGCGTGTGTTGGTCGATTTGAGCCACACTTTTGGTTAGAGGTCGAGGATGATCTATTCGAACACATGAGAAGAAGATGGAATTTGCAAGTCCGTTTTATTTTTATTTTGTTAAATTTGTTTTTTTATGCTTTGGACAATTATAGATGATCATTCTTATTAGTGTCATATATTGATACTCAGAGTGATCAGCCTTCATTTATTTCCTTTTATTGTTCATGAATTTTTCTTGTGATCGGTATCATGCCTATTGTTTTAATCAATCCCAAGAAAAATACTTCTTAAGGGTCATTATGTTTTTCTGTTCTTAATAATCATTCAATTGTTTTTATTTACTCTTTTTATATGTTTTTATGTCTTTATTTGTTATGTCTTGTTTCTCTAACCATGCATATTAATTAGTTGGTTGGCACACAATATTTGTACATTGGATCCTCCTCAATCAGCATATTCCAATACTTTTAAAACCACTATCTCGAATGCAAATTGTACTTTGAAATCTCAGTCATGCAATAATTAATTTAATCCAAATTTGATTAATTGAGCACATATTAAAAATTTTAATGTTAGATGTATATTTACATATATATTCTTATACTTTTTTAAAAAATTCAATTTTTTCTAGTAATTCGCACCACTGCTCCCACATGTACAACCCGCTCCCACATGTACAACCTGGACACATCATTTCACCAAAAAGAATAAAGTTATCATCATGTGAGTAAACATGATAGTTGGCAACTGTGCAATAGCTAGCGGGCCCATCCATGATAAATGTTATACTTGTGTGTTAGTAGTAGAATAATACATGATTGTAAGATTTAGTTGGTTAACTTTGATGAATATATATGAATAACTCAAAATCACTTATTCACACCACTTTCCCTCCCTTCGTTATCATCCACCATACCTTGTAAACAACTACTCTGTGATATCTTGATACGAAACATAAAATTTGAAATATAATTAATGATTCTTTTTGTGAATAATATTCAAGCATTAAAATTAATTATTAAATTTAACTTTTCAAATTTAAATATGGCAAGTTAGTGTACTTGGTTTGAGTTTGAAATGGATCAAAATTCATGACATATTTCACTTGATTACAATTGGCTAGTTTACTTTTATAGAAAAAAAAGACCAAAGAAGATAGGAGGTAGATAAAATTGGTTAACCAAAATGATCATTTATGTATTAATGAATGTGTACATGGTAAATTAGAAATATTATAAACTTAACAAAAAAATGAACTTGAAATAGAGAAATGGTATAATGATTTAAATTAAAAAGGGATAGATAAAACAATTAATTTACGAATAAAAATAAAAGATAAGCACAAAAACATGGCCAGTGAATGGATTTTACTGGTTAGATTAATCATAAGTAGAAGATGTATACAAAAAATTAAGCAATTTGTTCAAAGAACGCTTAGTACTCCCATATGCTTCCTAGCTCGTTTACTTTTGAAAAAAATAGTCTCACCTATTTATATATTCATGCATTTTAAAATTAAATCATCACACACACAAAGAGTCACACACACACACACACACACACACACACACACACACATATATATATATATATATATATTCTTTGTTAAGCCACTAAAATCTATTTCAGTTCCTATCTTGCCGGCTAAATAAATGATTTTATTAAGATTTACGGAAGAGTTAACGAGTTAAAAGCAATAGTTAGGTAAGTACGTTTATTATCGAATGATTTGATTTTTACGTAAACTTTTCACTAATATATTTTGTTTCATTACATATGTATTGTTGTGGAGGCCTAATTGTAAATGTTATTTTATTTCATAATGAATTGTCGATTATTTATGATATTATTTGATTTAATATGCTAAATTAGTGTATTTGCCGGGATTAGTGTGACATCATCTCATTTCGATTTTATTAGATCTATTATCCAGTCCAATCAATTTATTAATTATCTAAGAAAATTAAACTTTAATTTATAAGCTTTACTTTAGTTGTTTTCTTGAAATGTTTGATTAGTTTTACTTACTAGTCATGATTGGTTGGTCGGTAACTGAGTTCATTAGCTCGTAATTCGATGAACTAAAAGGTGTGCTGAAAAGAATTATAAGGTTGTCTGACACAAAGCATTCTAGTTGTACATGAACCCGAGTTTGGACAGGTAACGTAATTAATGTTAGATGGCCTAGAAGATCTAAGATTTCTTCAAAAATTCAGTTTGGCGTGCGTTGTCATTTATTTGTGAAGTTATTCATTGTGATATGTTATTTGCATGTTTCAATTTGTTGAACTGTCATCATGCAAGTCAAACTATTATTGAATATACTTATTAGGCCGTTCTTGAGCTGACTCTATCTCGTATTTATTTATAATCTAGATCAAGCAATTATTATGAAAGGGAATGGTATGACTGACTAGGAAGTCTAGATTGACAGAAGATTATAGTTAACTATGTTCGATGTTACGTTTAGGTGTTCAAGGTTGTAAAATCAAAGTTCTTTTGTATCCGAGAACGAGTTTGCATATATTATATAGTTTGAGTTGAATACATTACATTTGAATATAGATTTGCTGATTTATGTGCTTGGTGACCCGAGATCGCTTTGAGTGTTATTAGTCAGGATCAAGGACGTCACAACTGGTGGTATGTAAGTTACATATCAGTGTGTTGGTTAAAAGAGAAAGATATTGATATTCAGAGTTTCTCTCATATAAGATTGTAACAAATGTAATTTTAGAATAGATGATTCTAAGATTCGGATTTCTCGCAAATAAGGTTGGGACAAGTCAAAATTTAAAGTAGTGAGATTGCAGGATATTTTTTGAGGATATTTATTTTAATCATTTAGAGAAAGATTTAGTTGAAATTACTAATTTCAAAATATAGGTTCAAGATTGTACATAATTCTTGGGATTAAAAGTTAATTAACCTAGAGGTTTTTATGTAATCGACTATTTTATGAATTTATTGTTTTGAGTGATATAGGAATTACGAGTAGTCAAAATTTAATAAAATTTTTAGATTTTTGATAATTGTGTTTGAGGTTTTATTCAAGTAACAATAAGATTTGTGATTTACATGAACCAATATTTAAGATACAAATTTGATATTTTATAATCTTGCTCGAGGAGTTAGACAAATATTATTCAAATAAAGTTGTTTCGATGATATTGAAATAAACATGTACCTAGAATTAAGATTATTTACGAGAATCATTAAAAGGATAAATTGGAGCTAAACTTTGACATTAGATACTAATCATTAATTCAATTTTGAGGCAAAAGTATAAAGAATGAAAGATTATGATATCCCGATCTGTAATTTATTATTTAGAACATAATTGAGAACTTATTTTTCAGATAATATGTAAATATTAAAATTTAATATTTGAAATTGATTTAAATATGATAAGTTAGTATACTTGTTTAAAGTGTTAAATGGATCCAAATCTATGTTAAATCTCACTTGATTACATTTGGCTAGTTTCTATATAAAAAAAATTGAGCAAGTAAGTCGAGGACGGAGATGAAATTGGTTAACCTAGAGACCATCTACGTATTAATACATGCATACATGGTAAATTAAAAAAATTATAAAGTTAATAAAAATAATGAACTAGAAATAAAGAATTATTACTATGGTATTAAATTATTAAAGGAATGGATGAAATGATTAAATTAAGAATAAAAAGTAAAAGATAAGCACAAAAGCATAACAAGTGAATATGTGACAACCCGGGTCAAATTACGAGCATTTTTCAAAAATTGGGTCAAGTTCTGATTCTGAGTTTGAATCGAAGCCTACTAGCTCAAATGCAACCAACTTGGGTAAACAACAAGCCCACCACTAGTTCCCAAAATATCATGATTTGTTGGTGTATATAGTAGTAGTACTTTGCCTTATAAACTGAAAAGAAGTCCCAAATCTTATCAATATGGGACCGGGATGTTACAGAATATATGTCCCTATACATGGCTATCAAAATTACAAGGTTAGTATCACTAGTTAGATTAATCATAAGTACAAGTTTTATCAAAATAAAGTGAGTAGTTTGTTGAATAACACTTAGTATTCCAATATGCTTCCAGGCTCGTTTCTTTTTTAAAAAAATTCTTCCAACCTTTTTAAATATTCATGGCTTTGAAGATTTATCACTCAATATATACATATAAATAAGGAAAGATGATCAAAGACAAACGATTGTTAGAAATATACCATAGCGCAGTACGTATAAATATGGCCCCTGACATACATACTTAAACCCTACATTACACGTACAGCAATATGGTATGCTACAATAATCACTTGCCCCTGATCAAAACCCGTAAATAAGTATAGGTCAAGAGTAAAAAGTAAACATGGGTTGTTATGAATTTATTTATTTTTCTTTGTTAAGCCACTAAAGTCTATTTCGGTTTCCATCTTCTCGACTACATAAGTGATGTCATTAAGATTTCAGGAAGAGTTAACAGGTTAAAAGCGGTTTGCATATTTATAATTTTAACATATTTTTTTCATGAATATATGTATTTGTTTCATTACATATGTATTGTTGTGGAGGCCTAATTGTTAATGTCATTTTATTTTAATATGAATTATTGATTATTTTTTATATTATTTGATTTGGTATCGATAAGTTACTATGTTTATTGGATTATAAATTGCATTATCCCATTTAGATGTTATAAGATTTATTATCGAGTCAGAACAGTTTATTGATTATCTAATAAAGCTAATCTAATTCATTAGCTATACTTGAGTTGTTTACTTCAAACATCGATTATTTTGACCTACTAGTCATGATTGGTTGGTCGATTACTAAATTGATTAACTCGTAGTTTGATAAACTATGTCTAAGGTATGTTGAAAAGAACTATAAGGTTGTCTAATGCAAAGTGTTCTTGCTGTACGGGGGATCCTAACTTTGAACAAGTTCCGCAAAAATTGTTAGATGGCCTAGTAGATTTGATATCGCTTCATATATTCAGTTTGACATACGTTGTATTTTACTCAATAAGTTATTCGATGTAGTCTATTATCTGCATGTTTTAACTCGTTGAACTGTCATCATGCTTTTGATCATGACGTTCAAATCACAATATTGTTGAATATACTATTTAGGTCGTTATTTGGCTTGCTCTTTCATATATTAATTTATATTCCAGACCAAGCAATTATTACGAAATGGAATGGTAGGAATGACAAGGGAGCATGGATTGATGGAAGGTTATAGTTAAGTTCGTTACATTTAGGTGGTTGTAAAACTTGAAGTTGTTTTGTAACCGAGAACGAGTTTGTGTATTTATAATACAATTTGAGATAGATTTTGAGTTAAATAAATTATATTCAGATTTAGATTTGTCGGTTTCAGTGCTTAGCGACCCGGGACCGATTCTAGTATTACTATCCGGGACCGGGTTCGTCATAGCTGGTATATAAGTTACATATCAGAGTTTTGGTTAAAAGAGAAAGATATTGATATTCAGAATTTCTCTAAAATAATATTGTAAGAGAGGTAAAATTAAAATAGAGGATATTAAGATTCCGATTTCACGCGAGATTCATAAGGTTAAAGGAATGAGATTGTAGAGAGATCTTTTGAGGATATGTATTCGAATCTTATAGCCAACGATTAGTTTAAGTTGCTAATTTTAAAATATACTTTTGAGATTTTACATATCTTTGGGATTTAAAATCAATTAAATTCGAGGTTTTTATGTAATCAGTTATCTTATGACTTTATTTGAGTGCTATAGGAACTTTAAATGGTCAATTTAGATTTTGACAACTGTATTTGAGGTTTTATCCAAATAAGGATAAGATTTGTGATATAAACGAGTAATATTTAATGTTAATATCGTTGCTCCAGGAGTTAGACAAATATTATTGCAATAGAGCTACAGAGTTATTTCAAGGATATTGAAATAAAAATGTACCTAGAATTAATATTGTTACAAGGATCATTAAAAAGGATGAATCGGAGACTAAGGTTGATTGTTAATTACAGATTTCGAGGAAGAAATATATAATAAGGGAAGATTGTGATATCCAAATTCGAAATTTATAATTTAGAATATATCAGGATTTCATTTTTCTGATAATATTTAAATATTAAAATAAAATATTAAATTTAACATTTGAAATTGATTTAAATATGACAAGTTGGTGTACTTGTTTTAAGTATGAAATAAATTAAATTTTGTCTAGGGATAGGCATTTAACCCGCCCGACCCGAACCCGATCAGATTCTCGTCACGTATTAGGGAATTTTTCGAGGTCGAGGTGCAGAACAAGGTTTTATTTAAAACAAAGCAAAGTATCATGATTTATTATTTTTTTATTAAAAATATATAAAATTTATTTGATCAGGAAATATTAGAATTCCCGATTACCCATAAGAATCCCCATTACCCATTTGGGGCGAGAACCGGGTAGCAAAATAATCCCCGTTTAGGGATCGGGACGGGTTCGGGGAGTGGGTTAGTGTTCGAGGATTGGGGTCGGGGATAGCAGTCCCTGACCCCGACGTGACCGATGCTTATCTCTATTTTTATGACATATTTCGCTTGATTACATTTGTCTAGTTAAGTTTTGTAAAAACCCTTTTTATAATATGAACTAAATTACAAAGACTATAAAGTTAATGGAAACAATGAACTAGAAAATAAAGAAATATTACTTTCGGAAAAAGTATTCGTGTGAATACCATAGAGCGTATATCGCAAGAAACGAAATACATGGTGTTCGTGAGAGATTAGGAATTCGATGGTTCTCCTTGTTCTTAACTATTAAAGATTTTTTAAGAAAAAAACATTTAACTCCGAATAAATATTTGTTTTCACATAGATCCTGCAGAGGGTTTTAACTTTATTTTGGTTTATTTTTCGCGCTTTTTCTGATGTGTTTGATGCTCGAAACCCTTCACAACCTGTGTTTCTTGAGCAGTGCAAGTATCAACATTTTCTTTTACATTCTACTCATGTTTGAAATCCGGTTCAACTTTATATTATGCTCATCAAACTTCATAGAGATCTACCTTTCTCCAACTTTTTTCATAGAAAGTAGATCTCTCTCATGAAACATAGCAATTCGAACAAACATTGTGTTCTTGGAAGGATTATAGGTGTTTCTTGAGAAAGATCTACTTTCTAAGAAAAAATAGTTGGAAGAAGGTAGATCCATATGAAGATTGATGTCAACAAGATAACGTTGAACCAAATTTGGAACATGAGCGGAATGTAAAGAAAATGTTGATACTGACACTGCTCAAGAAATACAAGTTGTGAAGGGTTTCAAGCATCAAACACAGTGGAAAGAGCGCAAACAACAAACTAAAGTGAAACCCTCCATAAGATCCATATGAAAATAAAATATCTAATTCAGAGGTTAAGAATAGATATCTTAAGAAGTTTTTACAGTTTTATTATGATGGAGATAAGAAGGTCTAAAGTAATACCAATCACCATGTATCCCACTCTCGAAATCTTCGCTCTACGATATCCACATGAATGCTTATTCTTAGTATACAAAAAGCTGTCAAAATTCTAGTGTCTGGCCATCCATCGGTTTAAGACTCCCAGACAATAGTAATTTTGTCCGTTCAGTTTAAAATAATAAGGACCTTGACCATTGTTAATTTTACGAAAAATTTTACCACCGATTGAGGTAAACTGGAACATGGAATTGTATGTCCTTATGCTTTGTTTAAAGTGAGCGGTCTTTTTACCTCCAGACAGCAAAGAAGCTAGGAGCGAAGGAGGAGGTCTTTCTTTCGGAAGCTTGAGTTGAGCATTCTTGCAACATATTGAAAAGGTTGGTTGGTTGTTTCTCGAAGATTTATTGTTCTTTTCTTCATTCCACATTCTTGCTTTGCATTTTTGACAAATTTTTGATGGTGGACCAAGATCCATGTATCCGTTCCACGGTTTGTCGGAACAAAGATAAAGTAAAGTCAGATAGTTCATAAAGATTGTCAGGATTATCCTACAATAACAAAAATACTATTGTATGTATCTATACTTTCATCAATGATCATTATCCCCATCATATAAGTACTCCCCTCGATACACATTTACTGTTAAAATTCATTATTTTTTTAACAAATGGGATGGCACAATAAAATAGTTTATACTAATTAAGAAATTTGTGATACATACATTGGGCTTCACTTTCATCAATATCATCATCTACGCAATAAATGTAATTTTTCCTTTATAAATAAATAAAAAATGTGTATACAAAGAGAATGATGTACGTAAACCAATATGTACAAAAAATATTACCAGATACATATTGCTCTTATTCTGGCATATGTTCAATTGGTATTTCACTTGCATCATTGAATGCATCCAACAAACTTTTAGGGGTAGAAGACAATCCTTTTGGAGCACGTTGTAAGAAATGAACATCGTTAATGGCTTAACAGTTTTTAATGTCAACATAAATAATATATTATGATGTTAAGAAATTGGAAAAAAGAATTAGAGAATATGAATCTAAAACTAACCTTACAAAAGTGGAAACTGAGCTCATAATACAGTATCACAATAAAATGTTAGCTCAATTTTATGTAAATGATACACTTTAAGAAATTATATAAATATAATCCGTAGTACGTAAGCCACCGGGCCTTGCGACACCAATATGCTCGGGCTCTGGAATTGTAACTGATATGGTTCTTCGTCGTTCTTTTTTTTCTTTTAGCGGTGGAGCTTTCCAATATGTGAGAATCAATCTGGGTCTGAATTTTGCTATAATTAAATTTTGGGAGATATTGTAAATCTTTGTCTGCATATAAGAAATAAACTTAACTTAGGATAGTTTGTCCTACAAAATGGTCACTGACTGTATGTACATCATATACGTCGGTTAAAAGAATCAAACATTCTCTACTATTGAATATCTTTGTTAAAAGTATTGCGCAGTGTTATCTTAGAAACAGGTAACTCAAAATTAGCATGATTCTTTTTGAAAACTTAATTATTCTGAATAATTCGTGAAACAGGACTTTGAAATCTAATACCTTTAACAATATGGAATATTGCCAAACATAAAAAAAATGTGAGATTGAAGGACATAAAATGAATAAATCGTTTAATATTTGACCAATACCTGAAGATTGAACACTGTTTACTTTGTTTAGATCAGGAGTATGCAATTTCTCAGGGTTGGTAGTTGAATTAGAGGATCCTAATAGAAGCATAGTTTAAAAAAGCATGTAATATCACACTTTTATTTTATATCATAGTACTTAACGAAGGAGTAAGATCAGTTACAAATGTTAATGAAGTATATGCTAACTTGAGGCGGATATTATATAAAATGGCTAATGAATAAATAAAGATTTTTCACCTTCATTTAAAATTGTACAAATGAAAATGATGTACCTCGGTTCAAAGTATCGAACTTTCTCTGTTGCTGATTTCATTACTGACACAATTGCGGGGTGTTATCCAAGAAATAGGTAACTCAAAAGTAGTATGATTCTTTTTTGAAACTAAATTGGTTTGAATACTCATGAGATTGGACTTTGGATTCTACTACCTTGAACAGAGAGTAATAAATTTTAAATTGAGTAGATGAAATAATGATAAAATCATCAAATAAAAAACAAAGACAATGTGTATTGCTTAAAACCTGTAAATTAAAATCAGTTTGGTCTATTCTGCAATGAAGTACATAAATCTGCATTGTTTGAAGATGGTATTGATGTTCCTAATAAAAGATCAGTCAAAACTACAATATTAAATATATGAATGTAGCTATTTGACATCTCTCATAATTATATGAATGTATTAAATACTAACCTATTGAACATTTTAGGTGGTAGCTATCAAAATAAGTAGAATCCTGTAATTAGGTTATTCCACTTATCTGAGAAAGGTCAACGTCGTTGAGTATCCTGTGAGATTGACTAAGAATAGTTGCAGGTGCTGAAGTACGGCCTAAAAATAACACAACACGAAATGGATGTAGTCACGGTTAACAAAGGTCACTCATAAAACAATACAAACTAATATCACAAGACATAATAACAATTAACAGTAATATTCAATGATTTTTTGGTTTTCGTGCAGATGTTAGAAGTTGATTTTACTATGAAAATATATAATCAACTTATTAAAATTGTAGTGAATTAAAAAATGTGTAGCATTGATAGTAAGAAAAAAATGAGGTAAGAAGCTACAAAGATAACATAATAACCTTCGATAGTACTTTTCGAGGAGCTATTGAAATTTGTGTAATTCTTAAAAGTTGATTTTCCTTGAGATATAAAAAAAATTCATTAAGATTGAACTAAATCAAAAACAGCCTAATAGAGCAAAAAAAATCAAAAGTGAAGAGGATCGAAAACTAACATACCTATATGCGATAAGTGCGTAACATTGGGAGTTATGTTCTCCTTATCAAATAAGGTTCCTCTTCACCAGAATAATTATTAACCAACTTGCTTGTTCTTTTTTTTTTTTAAATCTACAATAACATCATTACAAACATGACATCATTACAAAAATGAAATCATTACTAAAATGCATATATATATTATTACATGATAGGTTATGGACTAACCATTTTGGGCAGAAGAAGACAGTGGTCTAAGAGCAAGTCGTTTCCGATCTGAAAACATGTGAACAGTTAAAATATTAAAAAAAATAGTTAAAACGTATGAAGCACGGAATAAGAACTCTTTGCCAAGAGAATTTAAGAAACTTGTACATTTTTTGATCATCGTGTTAACTGTTGGATTCTATCATGTAAAGAAACTAAAAGAATAACAATGTTGAATCATTGCAGAGAGGATAAATAAAAAAATAGAAATCAAAATTATGAAACATGAATGAGGTAGGATGTATTGATTTTCATGTTTGTGTGGTATAATTGATCCGAAATTCAAATGATGCAAGCATATTGACTGTGAAGATGAGTTCAAACTTTAACTAGTTAAAAATCATTTGGCAGAATAAGTGAATGAACAGAAAAGGACATAATCTGAAATGTATTTTAAAACAGATGAAAGAATATTTTTAGTAATTTGTAAAAGTTAAAAGTTACTGCTAAATATATTGAAATAAATATATATTAATTACTCATGGTATCTAAAATGTAATTTCTAAAATCTATACTAAACTATAATAAGCAAAACATGGTATAATTGTTGGTAGTTTGGTTCAACATCCTATAATTCTAGGAGTCGATTTTATTATTTTGGTTTCTTTGATTATCCTTCAATATTAATTATTTTAAAATAATACGTAAATAAAATATCCCAATCCAGTACATAGATTCAAAGTTTCCTACTCAAATTTAATTATCACTTCTCCCAAAAGACCTAAACTTTGCTATCCTACGTACTTCCAAATTGCAAGCCCCCTCACACTTGAATCCACAAAGATATCTCAATCCGTCGATTCTTAATTAGCTCCTCAACATAATATATACATACAATCAGGTATATATCATATTTAATTCGTTAATTGAGTTGAAGTATTTATCATTGTTTGGTTCAGTTCATGTTTCAAGGTTTTAGTTAGTTAATTCGTATTTGTAATGATAAAGTTTTTTATTTAATTTTGTGATTTTGCTGAAATTGAGATATATGTAATTTGAGTTAAAATTGGTGGAGTGTGTAGCTTTATGTTTACGGTTTGGTTTTTTTGTCACGAATGTGTAGTGCACTGACCTTATTTCAGGTGAAAATTGTGAGAAAATTGACATATTTAGAAGAAATTTTGNGTCGGTGATTCCATTTATGAGCCATAGCTGGGTTGCAGCAGATATGATTTCAACCCCTTGATTTTAGTATTATTTTGCAATGCACAAAATCACTAGCTTTGCCTGGTTATACATGTTTATTTTGAATGCTTTATTTGCCGACGGTAAAGCCAATCAAGTCTTGCCCTTTAGTCATGTTGTGTAAATCTATAGTTATGTGCGTTTGATGGTTTATTTCAATTGTTTCTTTTTGTATGTTTGACTTTTTTGGTTTGTATATAAGGGGTATTGGCTACACCATCATTCATTTGGTAGGACTGGTAATTTATTTTGATTAGGTGATTCAATGCCTTTGTTTGTTTTTGGTTGCTTCACTGAATTAGCTTTGGTTATTCTTAAGACTTAAAATGGAAAGGAAGTAGGTTCAGTCCTGTTGAACCTGGTCACCTAATCTATCATTCCTTAATGTCACTTCTACTACCGTTAATTGTTTATACTCGGTGGTGATTCTTCATTTACTTTTTATTCCTGGATATTATGAACATAGTC
>PHNY01082031.1:9519-22443 GCA_003724115.2 Anethum foeniculum
ACAACCCTAATTTGAAAATAATAATTTTATTCCATAACAGAGCATTAAAATGCGTGTCGAGTGCACGGTTCCCAACGTAAAGAATCTGATGGGACAGATGGAGTATATAACCAGTTACCTTTTTTTTAACTAAAACACATTACATTTTAATGCTAGAGGTCCCAAATTCGTAACCAAAATAGATTCAAATATTGGTATGATTGGCTAAAAAACAATTAATAATAGAACCCCTGCATTCACATAAATTTCACCAATAAAATCCTCACAAATTGACAAGTCATCATTGTCGCATCATTTGGGACCCAATTTTGGTTACCAATTTAGTATCTCTGGCATTACTCTTATATTTTTCACAACAAAAACACCTCCTTTTACAAAATATCACGTGCAATTTTATTTAATAAAATAAAATATTATAATTAGCAAGGTTGTAAAATTCAAAAATTTGTTTGACTCGATTTTGTTCAGAAAAATAAATACTCGGAAATAGGAGAGTACTCGAAATAAGTACTCAGACATTAATCGAATTTTTTTTAATTTTTCACTTCATTTACATATATTAAATTCATTACATTCAAATTTTATTCAATACATACCAAAACTTAAAACTCAATAGTAATATCTTTTTGTTATAAAAAATATAATTATATACTAATAAATAATATTAATTATCTAACAATAAAATATACCTTATCTTTTTTCACATTACAATAATTAGTTTTAATAATTAACTACGTATCATTCTAATAATTGACAATATTTTACTAAAAAAGTCAAGACATATATAATTTCACATTTAGTCATTTTTCGAGGCATTTTTAAATGAAAAGATAAAATTTTAAGAAAGTCAAACCCGAGCCGACTCCGAGAACCGAGTTTTGACCGATTCTTTACAAAATCGTTTTGAGACTAATTATTCTGAATTCGGATCAGACCAGGGGTTAAAAACGAGTGCTTGGCCGAGTTACCGATTATTAGAACGCTAATCTATACTAAACTATAATAACCGGAATAGGGTATAATTTGGTTCAACCTTCATTTTGGTGATCCCCTCTCACGACCGTCGGATCTTTGTAATCAAATGATCGCAACCGTTAGATTTAAGTATGAAAATAATGCATCACACAAGTTCACGGATTCGAATCCCTTCAACAACAAACATTTATAATATTATTTATAAAGGTTCAAATAAATTTCCAGGTTCGAATCCCAACAACAACAAACATTATCCAACTATTAAAATAGTGCATTAATCAAACTCTTAGGTTCGAATCACACCAACAATAAGTATTTATATTATTATTTATAAAGTTACAGATAAAGTTAATAGTTCAAATATCAATCATATACTATTTTATATTATTTGATCTTATCATAAAATTATAAACATTCAAGTTAAAATAATATTCATATAATTATTAATTTATTATTTAATTATTTATATTAAATTTTTAATAAANATTTATTATAAATGAATATATATAAATATAAAAGGAACCCGTGCATCGCACGGGGTGTAAACTAGTAATTAATAATAACTAATTAATTAACTTTTTCAGCTAATAATCATAGACATACACACTCCTCATGACCCGATCTATAACTCTATATCAACAAAACACGTTAACATACATCACATAAGAAACCCCCAAATCGAATTAAAATACTGAAAATCGAATTCTCCAGAGATGTTATCCTTTGGTGATTTTGATGCTAAAATCGAGTAGTATTGATGAGAGTTTTGATTTGACTACTTGAACGTCCAATCTGGATGACAAAACCTCCAAAATTTCGATGATTTTCAAGAATCATTTTAAGAACCCTAACCCTAATTTCAAGAAATCAATTTTTAGTTACTAATATCGATGATTTTGATGTTATAAATTGATAGTAATCAACGAGAGCTTCAAATTGACAACAAGAACTTCTGATTTGGATAGTAGTAACACCTTCAAAATAGCTTTAATTCTTAAGAACTAACTTAAGAAACAGAAAAATCTTTTCACAACTCAATTCATTAAAAAAATTGTAAAGATTAAAATTGCCTTAGAAAAGTTAACGAGGTTAGACATTATTAACCGAAGTACACACATCGCAAAAATAATTCAAAGTATAGATACACAAGTTTATAATTTTTTTAAAGTTTAATATGTCAAATGATCTGACACACGTAGTAAAAATTCACTAATTGCACTTTCCTCTAAATTTATTTGTACAAGATGAATCAGAACTTGAGCGTACCGTTTCATCCCCTTCAACTCGTGCATACCGTTTTCCATGTGTGGCACGACACGTGGTCCAAACTGAGTTTGTTTTTTAGCCAAAGCATGGACCGAACTGATAAACAACTACGAAGAACTTAGATATATATGCCAAAAAGTACAGACTCCAGAATTGGTACATTCCTATCAAAATGTTTCCTTGCCTTTCGAGTTTGGACTTTTCAAATTACTCTGCAACAAAAAACAATCAATTATTTGCCTTGTATTTATCATTCAAGATATGTGGTGCATAAAATGATAAAATACAAATTTGGTTTTTCTACCATATTCATGGGCATATAATAAGTGTGAAAACTTATAAAATTGAACCAATTTCATTAGTGGAATTTTTGTGAATGCAGGGGGTCCACCACTATTTAAGAAAAGAACCACACAAAATGGTTTAAAATTATGGGCACGTGGTAGAAAATTCGTTACAGATTAAATATAATTTACATGATCTCATGTAGCAGTTACACGTTTTCTGTACAGGCATCGTGTATTTGTTTGGTTTTCAGGGTTCATTAATAATTTTTGAATAATACGTAATCCACCCAAAACCTTCTTTAAATCTAAAAACTCTTAATAAATGAGTTCGTTTCTTAACATGACAATGAGCATATCATACTTTTTATGGTGCTGATTGAAGATGAGAAATGCTTCGTCCACAAAATGGGATACAAAATTTTGCATAAAATCATATATGTCAACATTTGATTGGAATGGGCCCCCTGTATTCAGCTACCAATTAAAATACCCCACCTTATATGCCACGTCATTTTGTGCAAGGATTTTGTATCCAATTTTGTGGATGTAGCACTACTCATTGAAGATAGCGCGGACAGGACAGAAACAGAGCCATTTTGTGTGCCATTTTAACTCTATAATCATCATCTTCAACAAAATCTGCTGTGTAAATTTCATGCCACACAAACATTTGCGCACATTGGTTTCTTTGACACACATATGCACTGGACCACATGCGTAACTGTCAGTCAGTAGCATACAAAAAACCTACTTGAACGAATTTAAGCCTCTTACTGTAGCTGAGACTTGCCTGTT
This sequence comes from Anethum foeniculum, assembly GCA_003724115.2. Lineage (NCBI taxonomy): Eukaryota > Viridiplantae > Streptophyta > Magnoliopsida > Apiales > Apiaceae > Anethum > Anethum foeniculum. Next base: position 12,843 of record PHNY01082031.1, read on the forward strand.
ATCTGATCAATTTCAAGAAACTATACAGTAGTATGTCTACTTTATTACAATTTCAGTACCACCTTGCTACTACATCTTCAAATACAAAATCCTGCAGCCTGCTCCCCTCTAAAAACCAATACCTTTTCGTCGCAAACCAAAGATTGCATTCTTCAAACATCAACTTAAAGATTGGAGCAAAATCTGTACTTGTGTAAGTATTTGTTTTAAATTTTGTTGGTAATTTTAGTTCTCTTTCTCTATTATACCATACGGGCATTTTCAATGAAATAATTTTATATAGAAGGGCAAAGGCTGACTCAGAAGATGCGTCTCATGACGAAGCTCCAGTTCCACCAAAGGGTCCTCTGTCTCATGTTGAAGCTCCAGTTCCACCGAAGCGTTTTCCTTTTGAATGGTACCAAGTTGCATTTGTCAATTCAGAGTAGTTTTAAAATTACATATATAAACTTGCAAGTTGACACATAATCTACAAGGCCTATAAGATATAGATAATAAAATTTAGCATTTTGTTCTTACATTGCAGGAAGAAGTGGGCTGTGGGAATATTGTTTTTCTTCATTCTACCATCATACAGGCTTAAAATGGGACCACTTGGTATCCTCAAGGGTGAGTATGAGTGGATAGCATTCTTATTTGTCCTTTTCAACTATTGTTACAAGGAAAAACAATGTGTAGCAGCTAAGTTATTTTAGTCAAATTGTTCATGAGTTAATTGCGGTATTATCATGGATTTTAGACAAAGTAGATGAGATGTTCGAAACAGCAGAAACAGTGGCAGAGGTGGTGGAGGATCTAGCTGAGCTCGTGGAGAGGCTTGCTGATGAGGCGGAGAAAAAGCTGCCTGACGGTACAAAGCTCGATGATCTTGCTAAAGCAATTGAAAATTTAGCCGGACAAGTAGATGAGAAAGCTGAACAAGCCCAAGAACTTATTAAAGAGGTTACTTTGGTCACTATCATCATATGTAACACATTTAAATAGCCGATACTTCATATATTGCATGACAATTCACGTATTGGAGATCTCCTTTCCTTATCTATTCTCCATAAAAGCATTCTACCAATTCAACTGTAATCGTTAATACTAGCTCGTTGACTGAAGATGGAAGTTTAGAGAACAATTCGATGATGATAAGTGTTGATATTAGCTCCGACGTTAACTACTTGTCAAGGGGCCTAATGTGGAACGTCAGGGCCTTGAGTGGGAAATGAACTGACTCCACTCGACTATCAAGCAGTCCAATTTTGGGCTGAACAAATATACTACTTTTATTTTAGTTGGTAGACCCTAGAACTAAGAAATAGGCCCTATAATCTAGAAAAGGTATCTTGAGCAGTTGCAATAATCGAGTTCATTGGCTAGGAACCATGTGTTGAGGATACGAATCACTCTCGCCTACAACCGGCCCAAAAGGAAAGATTATGAGCGAGACATCAGTTTATCATGGAGGCTAGCTTGAAGGATCAAGGCCAAGACATCAGTTTATCTTATTGACCTAACTGAGTTTTATTAGAATTTCAGATTTTAGGTTTACTAATGTAGTTGGTTTCTGTGCTTTTAGCTCATAAATTAACAATTCAGTTATTAGTTAGATTCTTGTATGATGTGTAAATCATGGTAAGTGACGCTATTAATGAATACATAAGACCTGAGGAAGTAGCCACAGTGTGGAGAGCATGGTCAAATTTGTGTGTTGTTACTATTTTTCTTCGTGCAATTTCAATGTGCACAAGTCAATCTTAAATCACAGCAATAAACTTTCTTAAATTTGCAGGTAGAAAATATTGCAGAAGATATAGAGGAGATAATGGAAGCTAAGCTACTTGATGCCACAAGACAAGACAAAGAGCCTGAGGATCAAGGCACAACGATCCACAGGTAAAAAGATTAAATATGATGCTCATTGACATACCTCGTTTGTATTTTTGCAAATTCAGACACGGAGAGAGAATCATGTTAACCTTTTAATTGCTTCCAAATTTTATTTTACTAAATGCATTATGTTGTTTATATGTTTTAATACCCGTCTATCTGTTTAGGAAAAGGCTATCTGATGATGCAAACCAGAACGAAGGTGCTCAATCAATCGAAGGCCTGACCAAACAAGCAGAAAAGAAAGCTGAAGAAACCCGAGAACTCATACAGCAGGTTAAAATATTTGGTCTCAAAGATCATCTGTTACATGCATTTAGATAGCTGGAATTTCATGGGTGACAAACACGTCCACTTGGATATCTCCATAAACCATTCATGGAGTACGTAATTGCTCTATTATTTTATCACACTAACAATGATTAGCTCTTAATCTATTATGAATCTGCAGGTAGACAAACTCGGGCGTGATATAAAAGAGATGGACTCCAGCAGTCCTGCTGCCAGCAGGAGTCAAGAAACAGGGAATAATGATAAATCAGTGAAAAGATTAACCAAAGTTTAAGCGTATACTGTCTAAATCTTTATCCAAGAAAACTGAAAAGTTCAACATATACATTGTGTAGACCAGAATGCGGAGGTCAGTCCTCTTCTTTGTAGTATTTCTGCACTCCATTCCTCAAATACATGTTTTACTTTCTTTTTTTCTAAACCCTTTGCAAGGGTGAAAGAATTAGGTAAAGCTATTTAGTCTTATTCTGGGTATGAATTACATATTTAACATGATAAGCTCCACAAAATTGGACAGTGATGAACTATTAGATTTTTAAATGCAAAATTTAAATATATCATAAGCGCGTTACATTTATAAAGCTGCTAACCGCAGTTTAGTAAATTTATTTACGAGTAATTGATTATGTTGCAGTCGTTCGGTAATTTTAATATTAAACTTATACAAGAGTTTTCTTAGAAAAACATTTAAACTTTCTAGTTACATCAGGAGTATTATGCAGCAATTGTGATAAGATTTTTTAAAAATTTATAACAGAGAGTCAGAGTGCTGCTTGTTGTGGATTGGTCAGCACTCACAAAGTTTAGCGTAGCTCCTCTATACATTGATGAGGACACTGTTTCGATGTATTAGTAGTGTTGGCATTGCATCCGATGCTCTCTAGCCATCAGTGCATTTCCCTGTGGTGTCCCCAGTGCAGCGCAACCACAGAAGTAGAAACTGGTCTAAAGCCACCCTCATCCCACCTACAACATTACATGGAACACCATTAGCAAATCCCTTGTGATAGCATGAAAAGCACAACTTCCAATGTTGTATTAATTTACATGCAAAATAAACATATACCTGTAAGGAGAGAATTTCTAACTTGCATGACGCAATTTGTTCTTTTCAGAGGCTATTTCAGACTTATTGTTGTTCGCCTTCAATCAGTTCCTTGATCTCCTGGATGTGTGTGTTGTTTTTGCACCATTGCTGTTAGAACCGCCCCAAAAATTGCATGGTCCTGCGAAGGATCTCGTAACAGGTTTAAGACAGAGGTCAGAGGAAGAATTTCCGCTAAATCTTGTCCTCTTATGAGGACCTAACTTTGTTGCAGGAGTTTTAATTTCATAGGTCCTAATTCTTTCTCCCAGTTTACGGCTGAAATATCAAATAAACTTTATTTTGTACTATGTCCAACTGTATATTGAGCAACAGATGATGAACGTTTTGGTGTCGCTTGGTTGGTCTTATCCTATCTTAATATATCTCCTCTTGTTACAAGTATTTAACTTTTAGCAGATGACCATTTCCTCAAAATAAAAGTAAATAAACAACGCTGCCAGGAAAATAGGAACCATCAAAGAAGGTAAACATCTTGATATTAGAAAAAGAAAGTCCATTGCAAAGTTGAACGAACAATGTATCGAAGAAGGTAAACGTAAACATCTTGATATAAGAAAAAAGAAAGTACAGGTGAAGTTGGAAGAACAATGCAAATCTAATCAAGTTTTAATTTTTTGTTATCAACTAGCTGATTTTAGCCATATTAGTATATTACTAGTGCATGTCTGCATGACTGCATCACTGGATCCTATACTCTACACAGTGTAAATCTCTAAAAAATATATTTGCCCTCAAGACCCAGTGCTTAAGTGACTAGTGAGAGTCTAGCAAAATCAGTCGTCATATACGCATATCTTGTACCCTTTGAGGTGTATCATGTATGTTATATATAATAGGTTGAAAATTGTTTTAGAGAACGTTATGAATGATGGCATGAAAGATGGAGGCACTGCTTCTATTGTTGCATATACATTGGTGGTTAATACAATTTATGTATGCTTTAGATGAGAAAGTAGGTTGTTCCTATGTTTACATGGTTTAGACTGTCTTTTAGAGATAAAGAGATGAGAACCGCCACATTTCTGCATTTTTTGTTCAGTATACCCGCCTACAAGGTGGGGAAAAACCGGGATTTATGTCTGGGACTGGGGCAGCCTAATGGGTAAAAAAATGAAAAACCTCAAGAGCCAAGTACGTAGGTTATGTGATTTTTGCTATGTGGCGTAGTTCCCCTTTTTCTGGATTGGTTGTATCATGTAATCAACCAAACATTATACATACATAATCTGAGGAAAGGGAGCATTCGTCATGTGTATTAAGATAGATAAATGTAGACGGCATGTGATTGGATAAAGCAATCCATATTCTGATTTGTAATGACATTCTTTGTGTATCTCACAATTCATATATGGTTTTTCTCAATTTGTTTTCTTATCCCTGTATTACAGAAACAATTGCTATCTATATTCCTTGTTCTTGTCAAGCTCTGTTTGTTGTCTTAACAAAGATATGGCCATGCATAGTGAGTTCCGCAACTAGTTGTCCTTTTATTCCTAGTTTGAGACTTGATTAAGATGTCCAAGTATATATACAAACATGCATATACATATGCTTAAATACACACCAGTTACCTACGGATTACAAACTTAGAGATATAACGAAAACTAATCCCCTCTCTGTAGTTGATTGTTACTCTCATCAACTATAGAAACTGTACACTAGCATGTCTAAAACGTTAATTTTTCAACGCTACCCGATTGCTACATCATCTTCACTGATCAAAGCTTGCAGCCTGCCTAACGTGAAATATCGATACCTTTTCTTCAGAAACCAAATATTACATCCATCAAACATCACATTCAAGGCCCGCCAAAATTACATACATACGTAAGTACATAATTTCATTATGTTTTGTGGTTTCAGTTATCTTTTACTCCACCTTTGGGTGCACAAATTCAATGATATGATGAATACATTTATATGTAAAAATATATAGAATGGCAAAAGCTGGTAGTTCAGATGACGAGTCTCAAGCTCCAATTCCTTCAAGGCATCGTTCTTCTGAATGGTACATAATGCATATTGTTCGATTTAGCCAAATTTTATTATACTAATATATACAAGACTAGGAGCAACAAACGTTAATATACAAGGTGGTATAACTAGGAAATGAGGCTTTTATTTGTTCTTATATTTCAGGAAGCAGTGGGTTGTAGGGATACTGTTTTCGATATTTATACCATCATACACGCCTAAAATAGGACTACTTGCGACTCTCAAGAGTTAGTAACAGTATATATACGCCCCTGAATATTTCTTTAACTCAACTATTTGATTTAGTTTAGAAGTTATGGGTTGATACAAATATTGTTTGTTTCTTCAGATAATATAGGCACCGTAGTGGTAACACTAGTAACAATGGCAGAGGTGGTGGAAAGTACCACTGGCATGGTCGGGAGGCTGTCTGATCATATGGCAAAGAAAACGCTACTGAATGGTTCAAACCTGAAAAAAGGGGCTCAATCGATTGAAGAACTACCCAGACAAGCAGAAGAGGAAGCTGAACATGTCCAAGAACTCATCCACCAGGTTGGAATAATTGGTATCAATGATCATCTGTAAGACTGTAAGATATATTAGACATATCTGGAAACCACGTTAATAATTTCTCTACATAATTCATATAACCATTTATGAATCTCGTTAAGCTCCTCAAGTGAATTCCAGCAAAGATATGCAGCTAATTATCAATTTATCACTGTAATAATAACTAGACACGGGATTTCTACTACATGGAGGAGCAAGGGTAGAGCCTGTGTAGATATCATATCATCACTTGCTTACTAAGTTTGTTTTGTTTGATTAAATGTAATGATGATTAGCTTTTATGAATTTGCAGGTGGAAAATATTGGAAACGGTATAGAAGAGATGATGGACTCCAGTAGTCCTAACGTTACAAGCAGTATTCAAGAAACAGCTCATGAGGATAGACTAGTGAAAAGATTTTCCAAGTCATAACTCTGATTGCTACTGCCTAAACCTTATCTAAGACAGCTGAAAATTTTCAACACAAACATTGTCTAGACCGAAATGCAGAGGTCAATCCTTTTTTTGGTGTCATTGTTACAACTCCATTCCTCAAAACATGTTTTTCTCTTCTTTTACACTAAAGCCTTTGCAAGGGTGAATAAGTGAGGTAAATATATCCAGTCTTATTGTTGGTTTATACTACACTATCAACCTGATAAGATTCATAATATTGCACAGTGAACCATAATGACCTTTTGACACTCATTTAACTTTGATTTCTCTTAGGGTGCGAATTTTTCGTTTCCTCGTAATTTTCATCCATACACCTTAGCTATTGGTGTTAGTTGCTGTTCAGAGTCACCTGTGATGTTTTTCTCGGATACAAATTGTAGTATCTAGCAAGTAGCAACAAGGATATCGTTGCAACTCTAATAGAGGGCTTAGGGTACTCTGCAACTAATCTTTGTAATGATCAGAAGGCACTGCACCTTTTCAGATGCCTTCTATTTTCTTCTCCACCATTGTCCTGGTAGACTTCATGTCATCTGTTTTAATCTTGCCTTCTCTTCTTATCAAATATTTATCCACTCAATTACTATGTTCCGATCTCTTGAGGTGACAAAAGTATAAAAAGAATTAACAAGAGAGAATTACACCGACTGTAGAACACAGTAGATAGCCATTGGGAAAGTTCAACTAAAACTGAGTTTAAGTTCAACAATGATCATCTACTGCAATACTGCATCACTAGTCACCTAGTCCCGCAGTTAAAAATTCATTACATCACCTAAAGTTAACATGATAATCATCAATTTAACACCTTTGTAGCTGCAAACATAATTCTAAGCAACAGAATGGTATGGCCAATCACAATTGGAATCCGTATATTTCATACTCCTCAAATCTATTGATCCCACCGGGGTACCCCTACCCCAGTCTCAGTACGAACTAATATTCCGTGCCTTCAGAACAAAGTGGTCCAGCTAATTGACACGGCCCATCTATAAAAGATTGCGGCTTGAACCTTAGTTAAGAAGTAATAGGAGTTCTACTATAGATATACTTTTTTTGTCCTCAATATCGCAGTGCTCAGATTTTGTGAATTAGAAACGCAATATAAACCACTCCGTAGAATCCAGGGGAACAGTTTAAACTTTAATAAGAATAACAAAAAACCTTGAGATGAGAAGAGCTGAACAAAACTTCAACACAAAACCAACTCAGTTATTAGATTATATCACAAACTTCTGTAGTGCATAGTACTATCCTCAAAATCCAGGGGCAGAAGGAAGGAAGTTTTGGTTGTCCTAGTTTACTCGTGAGCCTTGAACTACTTAGCAAGTTTTAGAACAGTAATCTAACAAGAGAATCAGAACATAGCAATTTCTTCAGTTGCAATGACATACAAAGTTTCTATTTATGCCTTGCTATAAAAATAATATGGAACTGTAGTTACTGTACCATCTGATTAAATTTTCGTCGTGCAGTAATCATAGGGTCTGAATAATTAATATCCCTCGTAAAGCAACTACTGTGTGCGCACAAGTGCAAATATGTTATGTTTCACCAGGATTACAGCATCCTAGTGCAGATCCAAGCTTACTTTTAACATTATTTTTCTTTGCAGCAAACAAACTATTATGACAGAGTTATCAAAACGAGTACACGAAATTGAAAACATGCAGTAGAAAGGCATCTCCTGGATTAAAACATTGCAGTACATTATATGTGGGAGGTTGTTCACGCCAATCTATTGTTATAACATAGGGAAATCACACCAAAAACCCTAATTTCAGTTAATTACCACAGTAAGGTAGGCCAATAATCGTGTGCCAGAGACCCGGACCCATTTTTTATTACTCCCTCCGTCCCAGTGAGTTATATACATTTGATTTGGGCACGGAGGTTAAGAAAAAGTGTAATTTAAGCAGAAAAATTAAGAAAAGTGGGTAAAGTGGTGGGACCGGTTAATATTTTATATATAAAGTGGGTGTAGTGGAGGAAAGTAGTGGATGTAGTTGGATTTTTATATTATAAAACTTTACCATTTTTGGTAACTTCCGAAATGTATAGAAATGAATGGGACACTTAATAAAAGAAAGTGTATAGAATTGAAAGGACAGAGTGAGAGGGAGTAGTATATAAAAACAGTATGCATGCTAGCACATGAAGGCTGAAACAGAGAAATCAGAAATGATATGTGCATGAGAGGAACCAGATCTTGGAGGTGGCAGAAGATTAGTGAGCACAGAACATGTACTGGTATACCAAAGACAAAACACATTAAGTAATATTTCATCGAAAAGAGGGAGTGAGGGCATACTCCCTCCGTCCCTCTGAGATGTATACGTTCACTGTTTGCACGCTTTTCGAGACTCTTATAAAAGATAGTTCTGTAACTTTTTTCTAAAAAAAAAATTTTCTGAATAAAAGTTTAATGTCTAAACTTTTATTCAGAATTTTTTTTTAATTTTTTTAAGTTATGGAACTATGCTTAAAATGAGTCTTAAAAAACGTGCCAAAAAATAATGTATAGAACTCAGGGGGACAGAGGAAGTATATTTTATTATGGACATTGGAATCGGCTGATTTGAAAAAGAGATCCAAAAACACAACATTGTTACCAATGTACTGTACTTAATTTGTTTATTAGTATTAATAACAAAACAAGTCTGAAGCAGATGAAATTTGACCTGACCTGAGTGCTTATGCTAATGAAAGTGGTTGAGGCACTTGAGAAATCTCTGGAAAAAAGACAAAATTTGTGGGTGCATTTTCTTCTACTCCAAAGACTATTCCTAGTAAAGTTCACATTATAATGGGCAACTAACTACCTTACTTATGAGTTATGATAGTGCAATTCCATCCCTGCTTGACTTTGTTTATCATGCAAAGTTTTGTGACAGCAGCAGCAGCAGCTGAGAGCAACTCCAACAGTGGTCTAAAGGTTTAAATTTGGACCAATTTCGGTCCAAATTCACCCAACAGTGACCTAAATCTCGGTCCAAATTTGGACCGATGAATAGTGCTGGCCTAAATTTGGACCGACACTATTCATCGGTTCAAATTTGGACCGAGATTAAAATAATAGATTTTATTATTTACTTTTTAGTTTATTACATAAAACTTTGATTTCGGGTATTTATAAATGTAATTAACTTACATTATAATATTATTATTATTTTTTAATTAAAAATATTACAACATATTTAAATAAATATGCTTGCATTTTTTTAATTCAAATTACGAATACATTCAAACATTAAAATAAGGATTACAACACACAAAACATAATTTGAAATACAACGGGAATGAAAATGCGATATGAACTAAATTATCAATTTAGTCCGACAAAT
>PHNY01082091.1:6445-17850 GCA_003724115.2 Anethum foeniculum
AGATGGCGAATGCATCAAGTTAAGATAAGACGATAGAGTTTTAACAACACATGGCATACATTCAGATTTAATACATGATGAATGAGAACTAGGCATGGTTGGTATATTATGCTTTTTATGAACTTTAGCTTTATCTACTTTACCCTTATCACATGCATATGCAAGATGTGAAGCAGAATTACACTTAAAACATAACTTCCTAGGAAAGTTAGAGTTAAAGGAATTTCCATTTTTATTGCTAACACCTAACATCCCATTTTTATTGCGTCTGACTTTCTTTTTAGCTTTGTGATCATCTCTATCACCTAAGTCAATTTTAAATTCATCACTTGATACTGACTCCTCAGATGACTCTACAGTTGACTCTTTCTCACTAGAAATCCAGTCTTCAACAAGCACTACATCTTCATTGAAAGAATTTGGAGAAGTTTTCTTGCATAATAAATCATTAACTTTCTCATCATTGAGTCCAATGTCGACCTTGAAATCACTAATTTGATTATCAACAATTTCTTTAGCAATATTAGCAGAGTTATCATGATCTTTCAATTTAGCTTCTAACTTAGCTATCTTACTCTTAAGGACAGCATCCGAAATTAAACTGGCTTTGACCTTGTTTCAAAAATACTCATTCTGTTTCTTAAGATTTTCTAAGTTAACAGTAATGATCTCTACTTCTTCCTGCCTAGCATACAGTATCCTATTTTCAGATTTTATCCTATCAAATTCCTTATTAATACTAGACATGCTGGCATGAAGTTGAACTAATTCTACATCTCTATCTTTATCACAATATTTGCATTTATTCAAAGATAGATTGTTAGTGGTCTCAGATGATATCTGCGATGAAGAAATTTCCATGGATGTATGATCTTTGCATTCCTCCTTCTCTTCATCTGTATCATCCCAGTCCTTTCACCAGTAATCAATGCTTTGTTATGATGCTTCTTCTATCCAGCTTCATTCTTTCTCAAATGAGCATACTCAATTTCAGCTTGCTTGGACTTCTCTGTTTAACTTGTAGAGTGTCCCTTTCCTTTACCTTCACACAATTCTTGTGTGTTTCTCTCAACCAACTGTTCCTTGCAGCATTCACTGGATACTGACTTTGTAAACTCTTTATCTTCCTGATCTTGACTATTTCTACTCGATGACTTCAAATTATACTTGGAATTTCTTTTGAATCTAATTTGACTACACTTAGATGCCATCTCAAACATAGACGAGTCTTCTAACTTCTCAAGCTCTTCCAGTGTATAATAATCACTGTCATCTATAGCTTTCTCATTCCTAGTCAGATTTGATCCACTTATAGAAGCTTCTGTAGTCAATAATCCTTCAGTCTTTTCTTCTAGAACCCTGTATTCCTCTGCTACAAGACATGTTGATTGCTGCATGGTCTTGTTCCTGTTGTCTACTGTCTCAGACCTAGATTTGATATTTCCCTGTTCTTTCTCAACTTTATGGGTCTTTAACTTTTCATAAAGTTCATCCAATGATATTGTATTGAAGTCCAATCCGCTTCTGTTAGATGACACTTCATTTTCAATTGGTTAGGCAAGGTAAGAATAAACTTTTTGTTTATATATTTTTGTGAGTATTTCTTTCCAAGGTTACTCATCTCATCCAGAAGTTGAGTATACCTTCCAAATAACTGACTGACCTTTTCACCAGGAAGAGAGTTAAACTCCTTGTACTCAGACATCAGAAAATTCAATCTATTCTTATCTTCAGTTCCTTCCACTATAGCTTTAATAGTTTCCCACATATGCTTAGCATTGATACAATTCTTAATCCGATGGCGCATGTTGGAATCCATTGACTCAACTAAAATTAATCGAAGAGTTGTATCCAATAAAATTAATTCCTTGTCACTATCAGTATATTCAGACGGATCCTTTGGGATAAACTCTTGAGAAACACTATTGTCTTTGTCTATAGGTACATGAATATCCTTTCTTGGTACAAACGGACCACTCTCTAAAATATCCATGCTATCTGGAATTATTGCTCTCATGTACAGAGTGATCTTCTTCTTCCAAAAACTATAGTTGTCTTTACTAAACAAAGGAACCTTGATGTTATTAACAGTCTAAGTACTCATAATTTCCAGATCTGAAAAATTTCTGCAATATTACGTCTGAAAATACGATAACCCAAACAGTTAAAATACCAACACCAATCAGTCAATCAAATGAGAACAACCAAGAACACTACGACCACAACCCAAATCAAATCTAGACCAACGAAAGCAAACACAGTCTCCGTACAACCAAAAATCAACACAAAACATGTTACAAACACGGATCTGATCTGTATATCGATCAACAAGCTCTGATACCAATTGTTAGGTGCAAAGGTCAAATACAGAGGGGGGTGAATGTATTTGTGTCCGTTTTTTTGAAATTATCACAGCGGAAAAATAAAATCAAATTGAAGGAAATAAACACAAACGAGATCCGGGGTTAAATTCTTTTATTAAGAAATATAACCACAAAGTTTTGCTTACAATCACCAAATATAAATATTTGGTGCAACAACAAGAACAAACACAAAACTACAGATAGCTTGCCAAATCTAGTGTATGTTTTATCACTCTAAAATAAATAGCCCTTGTAAAGATGAACAATACAAAATGAAGGGACTAAATAAATGAGTGTTACAAAATGTAAGACTTAAATGGTGTGTAGAAAATTGAGCAACACTTCTCCTTGNCGTTGAATTTTTCTCTCTACAAAAATTTCTGCAGAGCTTCGACTTGCTGATTGAGAAGAACTTCTTTATTTTCTTTGATCTGATGGATATATAGAAGTGGGTGGCTTGGATAAGGAGGCTGGAGACGTGGCTTGATAAGAACCAAGTATTTTGAATCAACCTGTTGGCCCACTTGGCTTTAAGGCGACAGATTTAATTCCAAGAGGCGACAATGATGTAAGAGGCGACATAGACCAGCTACATAAGGTTTAAGCCGCGACACTTAACCAACCTTGCAAGAGGCGACGTGAATCCACACCCAGCAAACCTGAGACGCGTTAGGGATCACTTGTGAGACTTGACCTTGTCTAACAGCTGATTTACCAGCTGTAGAAGGCGACAGGGGCTGCTACAAACAACCCGCGACACCAGCCTTGCAGTCTGTATAAGGCAACATGAAAGTCAGGTTCAACTACTTGTATACTGTACGACGCGACAAGAGCTTCATAAGAGGCGACATGGACTTTGTTCAGCAGCTTGTAGGAGAGGACACAGACAACATCTGCAATTTTTAAGACGCGACGTGAATGGCCTGGGTTCCTCCAAAGCGCGACACCAGTTTTCACACGCTGCATTGTATATATATATAATATATATATATATATACATACATACGTACATATATATTTACGTTGCATGCATGAACCTAGGGTATTTAATTTATAAGGTTTAAATAAGTTAATTGAATAAACTTATTACTAACTTATTAAATAAACTAATTTAGAATTATATAATAGAATCAAATTATTTTAAGGTTTCTAAAATAAACTCATACTTATTTATAAAATAAACTTGTTCAAAGTTTATTAAATAAACAAAGTAAAGTTTATAAATAACCCGTACTTTATAAACAAACTAAAAACTGTAAAAGACACCTTGTGCATGGCACATGACATGGTCAAATTGCAATTAGGTACCCTGGCCTTTTCTCCTTTTCCACTTAAGCCACTATACTTTCCAGAGCTGCATTTTCAGGATTAACCTCTTAAAATGCTTTCAATTCTGCCCTTCCTTTATTACAGCTCTTCACTTAACAATCTTTCTGAACGATAGTATTTAGTTTCCCTTCATGGATTACTGACGCCTAGTGCAATTGGTCTGATTCACAGACTACTAGTTCCGCTCCCAGGCCTTCATGTTATTGGCAATCAATTCCTTGTTAAGTCTTCTATGATATCCGGTCAGCTTCACTAAAATCCTTTAGGTCTTCACACTAACTCTGAGAACTGCTTCAAATGCCTTAAACTTTATTTCTCCGTTGCTTGAACATATTAATGAACTTCACACGGACTTCTATTGACGGCTTCTTCACTGCAATTCACAGAACCATATGTATATATCCAATCTTCAATCTGTACTGATTTCAGTGGAACATAGTATTATTTCCAAGTCCTTGTTCTATGTTGAGTTATCCATACCAACATTGTTGATATTATAAATACTGCTTCAATCTTGCTCAACAAATACTATCTAATTATACTTGATAATACTACCAATTGAACTGGTAGTACTATTGGTAATACTATTAGTTGAACTGGCAGTACTATCGGTAATACTACCAGTTGAACTGGCAGTACTATCGGTAGTACTACCTTGGTAGTATTACAAGAGTAATTTCGATAATATTAATAATACAACTTATAAATAAGCTTTTAATGAATTAAAAATAATTCTAAATTAATTAATCTTTTTAATTAACTTAATCAATAAATTATTTCTATACAAAATAAATTATTTTCATAAGTTAACTAATTGATTTAATTAATTAATAGAGAATTAAATCAAACTCTTGACAGCAACCATCCATCTGAAAATCACTTAAAATTATGTATAAATTCCACCACTTCAATGTTGACACTCGATTTACTGTCTGGTTCATAAGTGACTAACTTCTGTGACGGTTCTTCATGTCTTGACTTTAAGGCTGTGATTTTCTTCAATTTAAATCCCTATATCCTTGTACTGAATATCTGTATATTTGTCTGTCACTTGCTTGAGATCTCTGTCACTTAAATGGTTCCACTTTCCTGATATATTTCAATGAGGCTTGATAAATTAAAGATTGACTTTGTTCTTCCTTTCTTTGACGAATAATATTTTTCGAGATCCCTGTGATTATTGATCTGCTATTTACTTATTACATTCTTATTTAAGTTGAGTTAAATCCTCGAACTACACAAATAGGCTATGTCATATGCCTTTCAAAAACTCTATATGAGCGTGCACATTAAAAAGGGTGATTGCAGCGGTAAATGATTGCTACATGTACAACACAACATGATCAGATAGTACTTCTGCCAGTAACATTACAGGACACGAGATGTGAGAGCAGCCCAAGTGCAGGAATGTTACTCTGGATTTTGTAGCCAAAGAGGTTATTTTGCTAATAGCACTATTGTCAAATAATCAAAGTTTTGGCTATACAAGTTCAAAATCAGAATTAGAAGCATGGAAATTTTATGTGCTGTTTGGATCACGTAATTCATACCAAATTAAATGTAATGAGAATGGATACTAAAATGTATTAAAATTACATTCTCGTTCACGAGAAGTCAGTAGGTTCAAATCCCATTCTCATTCACGAGAAGTCACTAACATGCTTAGGCACTAGTTTGGCACAAAGCAGATTCTAGTTATACAATTTTCTCATTTATCATGCACATCAAATTATTGAAATCAGAAAAAAGAACCAGTTAATTATTAGCACATTTAGGCTTTCGTTAACTGCATTATTTCAAAATAAAGATCAGAAACTAGAAACAAGGAGTTGAAATCAGAAACTACACATTTAGGTACATGGAATTCACTGCCACTTATATACACATATGGTTTATATGCAACATTATTAGAAATTATCAAAATTTTAAAATAGCAAAATTTTGCTTCAAATATAAAAATCAGCTGAGCATACAACAATGCTTCAATATAAAAATTAGTTAAAATGGTCTATGTTAAATGACATTGATTTTGTCTGCTTTTTAATTTTTTTTTACCTTCTTTGTTAGTTCAAAAGTAAAATGGTAGTGTCCTAAATTGACCGTCAAGGATATAAATTCCTCCAAACCCAATTAGGCAGCTACACAAGTGTTATAAGAACTTTATGCTTATTTTTTTATCGTTCTCGGGATATATTTGATACATAATTTCCATGGAGAACAGAACTAAACTATAATTGTATCTATCAAGGAACTATATTATAATTGTAAGGTGCGGTGACCATTGATGTAGCTTAATGTTTTCGTTCAGAACATAACCTAAACACATAATTTTTGAGAACATAAAAAATGTAACTTGATTTTGCTTAAGCTTTAATTGTGTCTATTGTTTAGAGCATTTGAACCCACTTTCCCTGAATTAACCGAAGGAACCAAACATATAATCTAAGAAATTCCTTATCAGTGTATGGTTGGTTTTTCTTTTGACTTTGATTTTGAAATGAGTGCAGGAGAAGACTTGAGATTGAAGTTACCTACCATTTTCTTAAACACTTCCCTAGTATGCTCGTTAGGGATGTAAAAGCTTCCATCTTCCTTTTTTCTTGTTCGTGCTCTTATCCAATCGTAACTGCGCTCACTCGATAGAATGGATGGATCAATGGATTTTGATGTGTCTACAGAAGCGAATGAATCATTTTGGCGCCACTTCCCCCTATTTTCTTTATATCTACCTTTTCCAACAAAATGAGGATCTTTGTTGTGTTTTTGACTTTCTTTTGCTTTTTCACTGATTTCCTACATATTTAAGAATGTAAAATAGAAAGAGGTTTGCATTATAATATTACGGTGGATAATAGTGAACCGAAGCAGCTATTAGTTTTTACCTTAAACTCAGCTGATTCGTGTGTCTTTTTAAAAGTTTCCCAGTCATCTTCACTGATGTAAGGATATGTCTCACACGCGTTCCTGCCTGACCGCAGAAAATGTCTGACCAGGTTCGCCTTGAAATCCTTCCAACTCTTTGCTATAGATTTTAACACTTATTTTTTTTATTTTTTCATCATTCAATTTCCAGTGCATCTATATAACTGATTTTAATTAGTAAAGCAAACAAGACAATGAAGAATAAACATCTAATACATTTTCAAGAATATATTTGTATACCTGAATATCTTCCCAAATCATATTCTTTATTCCCTCGCTAACTACATCCTAATTCTTAATATTTATATTAACATAAGACGCAAACTGGGATGCCAAATCCCCTAAAGGGTTACCATCTTCATCAAACTCAAGGCTGCACTCGGTTTTTTGATTTTTGAAATTTTCTTTTTATTTTGAGCACAACGTTGGACCTCTAGTCTTTCTCTTATTCCCTCGACTAGAACTTGACTCATTATTATCCTCATCCATGGCATATACCAACATCATGTTAGCAAATATGAAATCAGTTATTATATGAAATTTGCAAAAAGAAAATATCAAGTAAATGTCTAAATACAAACGATGCACATTAATATATGAAATTTGCACAAGGTAAAACAGATCAAATACCTATATCATCTAAGAAAATATGTATGACCAGCACAAAGAAAGGTATGCACATTAATATATGTTCTAATTTATATCTTTCTTATATATTTTGATTTCGAAAGCAACAACTTAAAAGCATACCACTGTGGAATCTCCAAATATGCTTCATACTTGGCGATCAATCCATAGTCCTTCATCATGGTCATTACGTAAATAATCAACACCCACAGTCTCGTTTCCGTATGACGTTGGTACACCCAGTGAGAAAGGGGGGTTTTCATCAAATTGGTCATACTCATCCTCGTCTTCAACATTTTCAATACCAAGAATACGTCTCTTACTTTGAAGAACAAATCAGCAGGGTCTCGAATATAAAAAACTTGCTTCACTTTTGCTGCGAATATAAATAGGTCATCTGTAAAGCATAATGTAACGTAATATGTAATAGAGGGAATATAACTCAACAAGGAAAAGAAACAGACAAATAATATTAATCTATGAAGCACAAGAATCCTGAATATTGAAGACAGGGTAAATACAAAGAATCAAAACATAATTCTGATGATTGAAGTCCATAACAGAGTCACGGAATGAAGTTTATTAACAGGTTCAAGCCTTCGTGAAGAAATAAAGATCAGAAGACCTTCAGTCAAAAGGAAGTATGCTGGTTCAAGTATTGAAGATCACAAGATTTCAGTGGATGAAGCATGGAATGACCTACATACAATATCAACTCAGAATTGTAATGAAATCAAGTGAATTCAATTCAGTGTTAGTCATTTGTGAACCAGACCAGTGCACTAAGAGTCAATACATCAGAAAAAGATTTACTTGATAATTCAGAAGAAATCAAGTTGATACAACAAAGAGTGGATCAAAAACTGCAGAAGATTGAAATACAATTCAAAGAATAACTTGAAGGAAAATCTTCTAAGTCAAAATTCTCTACTCTTGGCGCCACTTGTCCTACAAGGCTCACCCTTTGCGCCACCATCGTGATATAAGCAATATTGGCTAAGTTAGAACTTAGTGGTGCCACCAAGGAGCCATGGACTCACTCTAGGCGCCACCAATCACTTAGAAACTTTCTAAGTGTTGAAAGTATGTTAGTAGGCGCCACCTCTTTCATTGGATACACCCTTGGCGCCACCTGCAACTTAGGAGATTTGACTAAGTGATAAAACACTCTAGGAGCTACCAATGCAACACACTCTTGGCGCCACCACTTGCCTTGGATCGATTCTATGAATACAGATGCACAATTAATTACTTGGCTGAAATTAATCCATGTAATTAATTTATGAAAAGTCTACACTAATAGAAGCAGAAGTAATTCATTTCTGTTGATTATCTTCTTCAGCTGCCAACTACAATTACGAGAGCTCTATTGAAGGCGATATTTATTTTCAAGCTTGTAATTGTACTGTTATGCTTTCAAATTTATTGTAGCTAATCAATCTTGATTAGAGTGTAGCAAACTCAAGGTTTATATTAATAAAATGATATATTCCTCGAACTTGCTTGTGTTTTATTCGATTTCGTATTTTAACGAAGAACTTACAAACAAATCGAATTATTTGTGAGTATTTTATTTAACCCCCCTTCTACAATACTTTGGGACCTAACAATTGGTATCAGAGCTTGTTGATTGATATACAAATCAAGATCTCGGTGATTTAGACCAAGCAAACAAGTTATTGAAAAATTTCTCGAAATTTTTTAATNNNCGAATTTTTGAATCTTAAATAATTTTATTCCGCCAACAAAGATGAGTACCCAGAAGACCGGTAGTATCAAGTTCCACCCTTTGACAGAGACAACTATAATCTGTGGAAGAGAAATATGATCCCATTCATTAAAGCATCAAATTCACTATAAATGGGAATATTACAGAATGGTCCATATGTACCAATGGATATAGTTCCTGAATCAACAACCACTGAAGGAGTGCGAATCCCAAGAAATTCTACTCCCAAGGATCCCTCAAGATATATAGAGACTGATAAAGATCTAGCCAGATTGGATACAAGCTTACAACTCATTATAGTGGAATCCATGGATACGGATATGAGTCATCAGATTATGAATAGTAATAGTGCAAAGGAGATGTGGGACACAATGGAACTACTGATGGAAGGAACTGCAGAAGTGAAGGAGAACAGGTTGGATATTCGGACATCTCAATACGAAGCGTTCAAGTCACAGCCCGGAGAAAAGTTATCTTCAGTTTTTGAAAGATATACTAAGCTACTGAGCTAGTTGAAATTACAAGGGAAGACTTATCCTCTTCGTGCAGGAAGTTCATGTTGACTCTACTATTCTATCTCAAGTAAAAGAATACATCAATCAGGGAAAGGCTTGACTTTGTTATAACGCCCCTGGATGTGATTTATGGTAAATTGAAGACGTACGAGTTAGAGTAAAAACAAAGAGCCACAATCTATGGTCTAGGTTCTGTAGACAACAAGAACACAACACTTGAAAAAACCACTGCTTTGGTTGCCCATGGGCCTGAAATTTCTGAACCAAAAGTGGCATCCTCTAAAACTGGAAAGGAACTGGTGATAGCTGAAGTTGTGATTGATCTTGAGGAATAAAGTGAATTCTATACTCAAGAAGAACTTGAAGAATTAGCTGATGAGTCAATGGCTTATATGGCTTCTAGATTCAAGTATGTACGCTTCAGGAAGAATCCCAACTACAAAACCAAGAGCTCAGTGGCTAGATATTCAAAGGGAAGCTATTCATCAGGGAACAGCTCAAGAGGAGGCTAAGTCAAACTGGGTTGACCGGAGTAAGACAAGATGCTACAACTACAATGAACTCGGGCATTTTGCAACTGATTGCAGGAAGCCTAAGCAAGTAATTGGAAGAAAGGAAGGGTATCAAAAGAAGGAAACTTATAAATATCTAAGGAGGCAAAATGAGAAGCTGAAACAGAAGCTGAATGCTCTGGTGGCCAAGCAAAAGGGAAAAGCTTACATAGCTGAAGGAAAAAGCTGGGATGATACTGACTTTGATGAAGATGAAGAGTATGGAAATCTTACACTTATGGCAGACTCTTCAGAGGAATCAGCTCCATCATCACAGGTTCCTATTCTAACCACTATTGACATGTCAAATGAGTACCTTCGGAGATGACAACAAAGGAATTAATACAGGATATGACAATTTGAAAATTTGGAGTGTCATCATTGAAAACATCTCTCTTGTGGAAGGATTAAAGTACAATCTTCTTAGTACAGTCAATTTTGTGAAAAAGGTTACAATGTTGATTTTAGAAAGGAAAGGAGTTTGATCTCAAACAGGAAAGATGAGAAGCTTGCTTTGCAGGAAGTAAGAAAAGGTAATCTGTTCATAGTTGACTTGAGTTCTACTTGTGATGGAGTGGTACAGTGTTTAGTGATTGTTGACGACTACTCCAAGTACACGTGGGTGTTATTCTTACATTCCAAGGATGAAGCACCTCAGATAATCATTGATCACATAAAGAAGATGAGTTAGAAGCTGATTTGCCTGTGCGGAAGATCAGATCAGACAATGGAACTGAATTTAAGAATGTAGTTCTAAATGATTTTTGCATAGAAAAAGGCATCTCGAGACAATATTCAGCACCAAGAACTCCACAACAAAATGGAGTGGTTGAAAGGAAGAATCGTACTTTGGTTGAAGCTGCAAGGACTATGCTTAGTGAATCAAAACTTCCTATCTATTTCTGGGTTGAAGCAGTCAACACATCTTACTATACTCAGAATCGTACCCTGATTAACGAAGAACATGAGAAGACTCGTATGAGATAATGGCTAACAAGAAACCATCACTGAAATACTTTCATATGTTTGGAGCAAAGTGTTATGTGCTGAAGGATGGAAATGAGCATCTGGGAAAGTTTGATGCTAAAGCTGAAGAAGGCATATTTCTTGGCTATTCTATGGAATCTAAGGCATACAGGGTTTATGTGATTGTTGATGAAAAGGTGATTGAAAGCCTTAATGTAACATTTGATGACACCAAACATGCAAGCCTGCAAAAGGAAAATGATTCTGAATCTCTGGAATTTGAAAATCTTTCAGACTATCCTTTGGATGAAGAAGAACCTGAAGTTGCTCCTGTAATCAATGTCAACAATAATGACAATGATTCTGGTCCAAGTGGAGATAGTGGTGGTAATACAGATCATAC
>PHNY01082150.1:8690-19885 GCA_003724115.2 Anethum foeniculum
TTCAGGGTCGACTCATTGTCATCTTCCCATCAATCCCACATCTGTCGACCCTAAAAATACCCACCATTTTCCATAGAATCAAACACGAAGTATTAATCACCGAACAAACACCACCACCACATAACATCAAACCTAAATTTTCAAAAATTCACATCAGCGATTTAGAGAGTATGAGAAGAATAAAAAGGGGAGACAAACAAAGTAGATAAACTAGAAGAAAGAAATCCGGAATTTGATCCCTTTCTCAATTTGTTCCATGCTTGAGGAGTTCCTTTATTAGCAAGAGTAAAAGAATGAAGTGCTCAAAAATTTAAATAATACTTTGCAAGAGCAAATGGTCAATCTGATAGTTAACAAATGTCCATGTAATATAGCATTAGTCAAATACTTGACGTCTTGAAACTCAAAAAGAGAGTAGATACGTATAACATCTTGGAAACAGCCATGTAAAATAGACTTAATCTGACAGTACAACAAACATCCATGTAAAAATTTATTATGTCAAGCTATCCAAGTATCAGATACTTAGTTTTAGAAATTTTAGGATTCCTGGATATGAATCTGAAATTGGACACAGGTCCAAGGATTCTGCATATGAGCTGGACATTAGTGAAACTATACATGCCTTTTATCTATTCTACTTTTACAAATAGCGTCTTTTAACAGTATAACATACACATAATTATGTCAAATATATATCATAAATCACAAGGATAACATAAAATACCCATCTATGGACATCACTCTCTAAAAACAAGTTGTTTATCAGGAACCAGGATTTCCTGGTCTGACTAGCTAAATTGAGAACTTTTTAGGTAGTTTCTGGGATTCCAAGTAGATGATAGTAACATGAACCAGAAATGAGATATAGGGCAGTTTTAGACTTTTAGCAGAGAAATAGAGAAACAACAGAGATGCAGAGGTATCTTGTAGAAGAAGATAGAATCTAGAGAGAGAATCCAGACTATCCAGTTAGAGAAACTAGAGAGAGAAACGGATATGGTAGAAAACAGTTTCCATTTTCTGATATTCAACAAATAAACTGCAAATTACCACCAGGCACCAGCAGAACTATTTATCGAGTTTCACTGTAAACTATCACGAGAATTACCAAAGTGCCCTTACAACTATTCTTACTAGTACTTAATACTATAACAGTCTGACATTGTTGCGAGGCCTTGTAAATCATTTCGAAGTAGATTTCTTCAAGTTGAAATGTCCGGTTTATATATGAAGGATCCAACTCAGATCCCATACCCACTCCACACCCATGTCAGATGAAAAGAATATTTGGTTAAATAATAAATAAAAATCAGATTTTGTAATTCAAGCAATATAATTGATATCGATTAATCAAACTGTAATTAAAGCTCAGTATGGTAATTGTCAGGTATTTGTCCTAAGACCTATCTTCTCATCTTCTGCCCACATTATTCAGACTCTATCTAAAACGCCTAAAGTGCTAAGATATCCTTGGGAAAAATAAACTTTCATGTATTCAAAATTGATTCTAAAATCAAATTTTGGCTGACCTGATGAAGCCGATGACTACAGAGACAAGCCACAGCTTCCAGCTAAGCCTAACTGTTGTAGTAAACTTCCCAAGAAACAATATGATGACGACCTATAAAATGAAAAAAGAACGAAGTCAACAAAAAGTGTGTCCTTACTACTACAGATCCCTACAACAATCACCATTAAACCAGTCAGACAGTTGTATATTCACCTGAAGAACTAGAGTTAATCCCACAATTCCCATGAATAGACGATTCTTGGTAACACCTTTAAATACATTGATTTCGTCAGGCTTGCGTGCATTGAATTCATTAAATAACTGCAGTCACATGATCTCTTGTCAGACACTATATAAATGAGACAAGGAAAGGCTGCAAAACAGCAACTACATCAACTCCATCTCATCTAGGCACAGGTACACATCGCATACATTAAAGATCATCTAGTCAACGCATCAGAGCAATGTCAGGCCTGCCGCGCCCTAAAAACCAACTCAAATCATAATCAGAAATTTACTCCACGCCTGAACTTTTCTATCCATCTACATGCATGTCCATAATTGACATTAAAATAATTAAATGTTCATGTGAAGTAACAGTTTCTATTATTGACCTAACTACAGCACTACATTAGGCCTGTAATTTCAGATTGAAGATATAAATTCATAAACAAACCCTAGAAGAGTAGCTAAGTTTGTAACGACTATGGATTTATAACAATGCAAGCCTAAATAGGTTACATAAACCAACAATAAAAAAAATAATTATTTAAACAGATCATGATCAAATACATTGCAACCAGTAATCGGGGAAGAGAAACTACCAGTTGCAAGAGAAAACAGAAACAATTCACAACTCTGACAAACACAGATTTTGTGCCTGTTTAAGCAGATATGGACTGTTTTTGCTTGGGTAGAACTTGCCTGAGACAGAACAAAAGCATTGAATATCAATGTATTCTTCACTTTTTCAGCATGGTCCTTTTCTTTGTTCTCTAGGTTCAAAATGCTTTTTCCATGAAAATTAAGGACAAGCAGGACGGTGACTTGATATACAGCCTGTAGATTCAAATCAACAATCAGCAAACAAAGAATTACTATGATAATAACAATGACACATAATAGATGCCATAAATACAGAGATGAATATATGATACCTGGATAAGCAAATTTCTCCACATAATATTCGTTATCAGAGGTTCTCTGTTAGAGGCGACAAGGAACAACCAATCAACGCATAATATTTAAAGAAATTGATGGACTTGAAACAATACAATGTAGAAGGATAAGTTGAAATATGATACAAAGCTATTTTAAGAAAATAAGGGAGGTTCTGTTTAATCTCAAATGTCTGGAGAAGCCTAACCTTCGACCAACAGGAGATCTTTTCATGAGGTGGTCTGTTGGTGGTTCAGTAGCCAGGGCAAGTGCTCCAAGAGTATCCATAATAAGATTCACCCAAAGAAGCTGACAGATAAACAAAGTACAGTCATATCCATGCACGTATGTGCCCATTAAAAAAAGGGAAAGGAGAGAAACAAACCTGCACAGCATTTAGTGGGACATCTCCCGCAGAAACGGCGGCAACAACGTTAATTACAAGAGCAGCAACATTTACTGTCAGCTGGAACTGTATAAATTTCTGAATATTAGCATAGACAGATCGGCCCCATCGAACAACCTGCATAATCAGTTACCACATTAGAGATTTTATAAAGCAATCATATACGGATTCAGTGATCAGAGATACCTCAACAAATTGGAGAAACAAGAAACGATCAAATAGAAGCAACAAATGTTTTCTAAACTCAGATACAACCTTAGACGGCCCAAACTCAATTGGAAAATGAAAGATAATGTAGTTAAGAATGTAATAAATCAAATAGGTATCTTTTGTGGCTAATGTAAGTCAAGATTATATTGTTGCTAATAGGTAAGTGTTACATCACCGAAGCTCAATAAAGGGATATCTTATCAATAATTCCAGTAGTAGTTCTTCTCAACTAATCTAATTTAATACGTTTTCTTAATACGATTTCAAACCACAGAATTGTACAAAACCACTGAAATTGCACATAACAAAGACTAACCTTTACAACTGAAGCAAAATTGTCATCCAATATTATGATATCTGAGCTTTCTTTTGCAACCTCTGTTCCTTGGATTCCCATGGCCAGACCAATATCAGCCTACATTATTTTATAAAAAAAATATTACGGCCAAGAAAGGAGACAAAGTCTTGTAAATTAAGACCAAGATGAAACGTGTATCATAAAGAGATTAAAGTGAACTGATTATTTCACTCAATCAACCAGACCTCGTGTAAAGCAGGAGCATCATTAGTACCATCTCCAGTCACAGCAACAACATGCCCATTCTTTCTTAGCGCTTGCACAAGTAACAGCTTATCATTTGGGGACGACCTTCCCATTACCTGTACATAAGAAATCAATTATCAGCTTACAGAATTAAAACCTCCACGAGCAAAAACAATACATTAATAGAGAACGCATCAATCATACAGATATCTTCTCAGCAGCCGCTAGCCTATCTGCTTCAGAGTATTCACGAAATGTCTTCCCCTCTACAATATAAGGTACAGTAGCATTCGCATCTGATTGTAGTATGCCACATTCTAATGCAATAGCTCTTGCTGTTTGAAGATTGTCACCAGTGACCATTCTTACCTGTGTGGATCCCCAAAGCAAGATTTCAAGTAAATTATGAAAAGGAAACGAGGACAAATCATTATAATAAAGATGATCTTGATTGAAATATATTTATATTTGGAAAGATAAAGCATAGAGTAAGCAAGTAGTTCCCACCCATAACTCACTAAAGTAAATAACGACTGAATAACTAAAAGAACCATATTTTTTTCTGAGCATAACTGCAAATTTAGGATCTAATCAGCAGACAATACAGATTAAGCATGTAACAACTGGCAATTATATAGACACCACATATACCTTGACGCCAGCATCAATGCAAAGTTGAACAGCAACTTTAACACTAGGACGGCAAGGATCCTGCATGCAGTAAACAGTGGGTTATTATAAGCATTCATATATGACCCGAGCTGGTTTATCCAAATTACCATGAACCAATTTGCTAATGAAGATATTATTTACAAAAGTAAACAACTTATACATGATAAATTATAAAGAAAACAAGTTTCCATTTGATTTTTATGACCTTTTCTTAAATGAGAAGAAAATTTTTAAAAGAACAAGATTGCAAACTGTAGGGAAGATTTACAAGTTGAGGTTTTGATAAATAAAGAACTACTCCCTCACTTTTGTAAGTATAAGAAAATGTATTCTGAGATGCCTAAAAGGTGAAAGTAAACAAGACCTACGAGTAGACTAGAGATGCAGATAACAGTAAGCAAATAAATTTTTTTTAAAAAAAAGACTACTATATTAAGTGATAAAATAGAATAATTAATAAAACATAATTAAATCTAAAGCTATCCATGTTGAACTAAAATAATGAATTCTAAAAACATAACATGGACTGCATTAGCTATGAGCTATTTCTATGTTTTTGTTGCATCCATTGCGTAATCTTTAAATACGAGTATAAATGACAAAAGAACATAGAAAGCAAAATTATGTGCCTTGGATCCAGAGTACGAGGATGAATTCATGCGTGAAGCTCTTCACTGATAGCAATTATACATGGAAAATAAATTTCACTGTAGGGATGAGGACATCCGAGGGATCATTAGCAGTAGCTATAGTAAATCGTTACCTTTATAAGGGTTCCAAACCTAGACAGCTAGACTTGCAAAAGAGTAAGATGCCAATAACATCTAGTTTCCGACATTTCAAGACTTGAGATGTAGAGTGACCGACCAAAAGACCACTTATGAGATGAACTTAAGATGCAAAGCATAAAAGATAAGAAAAGAAATGAGAAAAGAGAAACAATAAAGAAGAGGAGAAGAAGTCTCCTAGTTTGCAGAGTCCATTACAAAATTATAATTTAATCAGAGTTTTATTCTTAATTTTTTCTGTGTCATATCATGTAACAAACTTGTTCAATAACAAATTAGATAGTGACCCCGTCCCTTTGTTCAAAATAGGGCAGGGTCCCCGTCTCCCGATTATTAAAAAGTTTTGAATCTGACTCTCCATGTCGAAGTCCAAGTAACATAGGTTTAAATTATGTTAAATGATCTGTCCCAAGAAGTAATTGCAATAAAAATTAAATAAATAAATAATTAATTAATTAAATAATTCAGACCTTCAGTCCTACAATGGCAAGCAAGACAAGGTCATCCTCAGGCAATTGCCAATGAGCCAGCTCCTCCTCATTATCTGGCACATTAGATTTACCACATTTTTTGTATGCAAGGGCAACACAACGCAGGCTTCCTGCAGCCATATCTTCAATTGCTTTTTTAAACAACATTCTCTGCGCAAGTCATTAGATATGAGTAAGAAAGTCTGTAGCAGTCAAAATAATAACTTGCATATGAGTAAGAAAGTCTGTAGCAGTCAAAATAATAACTTGCTACAAATTTTGTGCAGACGGGCATATCTTATGTTCATAATAAGTTATGAAGAACAAATAATTCAAACAAAGCCACGCATCAATACAACGTGCATTTCTAACTCTGGAAATATGCATCCTTGTATACAATTTATATCATGCTTCAAATTTATTTTTTTTTTAAAAAAAGAGGCACATGTGTCTCGTTTGCCTTTGATGAACATAACTTCTATCTGATTCATTTTACATAAAACAATACAACTAAGCCCAAACAAAGGTGGCTCTCGGCTATGAGGCCTATTTATTCACACTATTTCAGGGGTATTCTGGTTAAATTGCTGCTGACAAGGAATGCCATACACTTAGATCTCTCCTCTAAGCAAATCCAAATTCCCCAAATTTTTCTGTTTCCAGGGATAATCCAATAATTATCCTACATAAAACTCTTAATTATCAATTCTCTTCTTCCCGCTTACTTATAAATCCTTAGGATTTGAGAATAAGTAAATTCCTAAATTTGAGGTTCTAGATTCCCAATACATAATTATCACCATAAATCCAAATTCTAGAATGTTCTAATTAGATCATACAAATATTTAATTACATATACACTTGTACCTGATTAAAATAATACAAAAGAATCAACAACTAACTTAATTATTTCTGCTCCACTTCACTTGGTACATCATTGTTACATACTATACAAAAGTCACTTCCCAGGCTAAGGAACGATTTATGATTTTGATGTGTACATAATAAATAAGGTTAATGTCCTGAAAAGACCACTTAAACCTGATCTTCTTCAATGGGCACCAAGCCCTCATCAACACTGATGTAGCTTGTGCAGCAGGCTAACACAATCTCAGCAGCACCTTTCCAGTGCACGTGGACATCAGAATCTGTCTGTAAATATAAACAACAAGAGAGAGGTAAGGAAAAAGTTACCACATGGTTAGTCTTGAACTCTTAATGCGTCTTGCTGGACAAAGTCAACAGAAGATTCAAGTGTTACATTTCCTACAGAACATGAATGACAATCATATGTTCAAGCTTCTAATCTAGAATATAATGTCAGGAAATAAATTTTTAAAAGGTCTATGTTCATTTGAAATTTTAAATTGCATAAGCATGTATTAGGACAATAATAAACAAGCCAAACAAATTACAAGGAGGCAAAAATCCACTGGAAAGAAGCCATAATGATATAAGCTTTCCCTAGGTAAAAATATATAGTAAAAAGAATTGCCAGTCTAGAGAAAAGTAGCTCTGAACATATACAACACTTTTCGCCAAATCCAGGATTCTAAATCTTGTAGTCGTCTTACCAGCTGTACCGCAACACCCCCACGTTTTTTCTCCGAGTTAAATGGAAAAGCATGAATAATAGATGCACCTGATCTGACAGCATCAAAAGCCATTCCTAGCTGAGAAAAAATACAAAAGATACAGAAAATAAGGACCCAAATTCTAATTTCTATGTATGAATTTTGGGAATTGGGAATTCGGGGGAGGGGGAGGGGGAGTTGGAAAACTTACGTTGACACCCCACTGAAGAATAGCCTTCTCCGTTGGTGATCCAGAAACCTCCACTTCACCACCCTGTCAATAATAGGCCATAGGA
Source organism: Anethum foeniculum (assembly GCA_003724115.2). Taxonomy (NCBI): domain Eukaryota; kingdom Viridiplantae; phylum Streptophyta; class Magnoliopsida; order Apiales; family Apiaceae; genus Anethum; species Anethum foeniculum. The sequence goes on from PHNY01082150.1 coordinate 16,322, forward strand.
AATTCACCAACAAGTTGTAAATAGTCATTTTAAAAGTCAGTGAGTCGGAAACATTTTAAGTTAACAAATAAGGATGAAATAATATTTTACAAGAGAAAGGGTCAAAGGCTAATCGAATGACATGTGAAAACTAAGAAGATGAGAAGAACCACATCAAATTTGAACTTAGATTATGGTGTCTTGGCCCCGCATCACATATTGTATATATTCGTTGATGATAAAAGTGTGCCTTAAATTGTATCCATGCTACATGGATCAGCACCAGAGAATTTAGGGCTGAGCAAAAAACCGAATTAAAACCGAAACCGAACCGAAACCAGGAAAAACCGATAAAAACCGAGCCGATTAAAACCGATCCGAAACCGAAACCGAACCGATTTGAATGGTTTGGTTTCGGTTATACGTTCCAACCGAACCGATATAAACCGAACCAAACCGGTCATCAATATAAATAAATATATATATATATATATATATATTAATTTTTAAAAATTTATAAATATATTACTGTAATTAGCAAGAATTAACTTTATCTACTCTCGGGTGAACCAATACCGCTTCTGCTAAGATGGGATTGTTTGATGAGTTTGTAATTGATAATATTATTTGTTGCATGTTCTTCATTAGGAAGAATGCACATGAACTCTAGTGTTTATGAACTCTAGTGTTTGACATTATAAGGCTAATCAGTAAGGTAAACTGAAGAGTCCTGTAATGGCCTCTGTATGTTATCAGATGTGATGTTTCTCTCATTAGATACAGGTGTAGGTTGCTATCGATATACAACAAAGATGTGACCTTAAGACACTTTAATTTCCAAAATTAATATGTTTATGTGTTCTAAGAAAAAGGGTAGCAGACTCATTTTTTACTTTCCTGTGTTGTTCCTTCTGCACAAAATTTTGCATGCTTACTCGAAAGAACAAATGAACTCTTAACTTAATCTTGAATACTTCGAATTGTTTTTAGTATTCTAGTATTAAAATTTATTTTCTCATTCTTTATGTTAGTCGGTTTTGTAACCGAAACCGAACCGATTCGGTTTTCGATTTTAGAAACCGAAGATACATGGTTCCAGTTCCGGTTTTATCCAAAAACCGAGCCGAACCGGCCCATGCTCTCCCCTACCAGAGATGCACAAAAAGGCCCAAAAAGCACATAAACCTGGATTTTTATAAATCCAGGAAAAAGAATGGATAAAAATAAGCATAATATTTAAAACTATCCAACAACATTAATATTTAGATTATTTGGAAATCACGGAAGAGTCCCAGCCTGGGGCCAAAATAGGCCCAAGATTTCTATTGAATCTTGGCCCGGCCCGTTTTTAATAAACCCCGATTAGACCCGTTTTCAAGTAGCCCAGGCATTTTTATGCATCCCTCAGCACCCTAGAACATGCATAACATATTCATGACTCCAAAGAAACTGTGTATGCATTATGTAAGTTATAAATATAGAGAGTAGATGCACCCTGTTTACTACCTCAGACAAAAACACACTGCCAGTAGTATTCTGAGCTATGCCTTCAATCAGGAGTGATGCAACTTTGGGAGGTAACACTGACTGATTTTCGGAAGGATCAAATTTCTTTCCACAAATGTAAGCGTCAACAACTGTCATCTGTAGAAGAGTGTTTACAAATAGAGAAAGGCGGAAAGGATAAAGTAGATTTGTCAGATACAAAAGGACAAACGAATGAGACACGGTGCAAAATGGAGACAGCTGCTAGTTTCATATTAACCAATCTAACATAAAAATCTAATCTACGGTGATTTCACTTCATCAAAGCTCACATGTTTTTCAAAAATGGCATCATATTCCTACATCACCTTTTCAGGAATTTTTTCTCTCCATTATGTATCTATAGGTCTAAATGCATATCCAAGCAACATATTTGAAAGATAGCATAAGAACACACCAAATTCAGAGTCAAAGTTCCAGTTTTGTCACTGCAAATGGTGGTAGCAGAACCCATTGTTTCACATGCAGAAAGCCTTCTGACCTGTATTCCAAATTGTTAACCATAAACAATATTACAGACATTTGTACAACACAGTAATTTTTATCTGTTATTGAAGTTAAATGTAGATATATCAATGCGGAAGCACAATTGTTATGCATACCAAGGCCTTGTCAGCCATCATTTTTCTCATTGAATAGGCAAGCCTGCGATATTAGCATACAAGACAAGCATAAGGAACAAATTTGATGAGATACTAGCATACAAGACAAGTAAATATATGTAAGCCCTGGATCATGGTTGTCACAAAGTAAAAGGTAGCCAAGTCGCCAATGAACTATCAGTGTCATAACACCAAGTCATCCTAAGGCTACAAATTATACACAACATATTGTGTATATGTATACATACATGACACTCATATACAACATATCGGGCCCGTTTGGGGTTTCTTAAAAATAGTAACTTATGACTTAAAGTTAAAAAGTGTCATATAAGTAATATGTAAATTATAATTTATAAGTCACTTAGGCGTTTGGATAATTTCACTTATAAGTCGGTGATGTGTTTGGTAAATCATAACTTATAAGTTATAATTTTTTTAAACAAAATCAAAATTTTAATATAATTATTTAACACATTATAATAATATTAAAAGGACGAAATTTAGAAAAAGAATATTTAAACATATATGATACAAATAATATGAATAAACTGCATATTATATCAGTATTCGATAATTTTGGAGACGGATACGGTTCTAAGTACATTTGTATCCGAAATTAAATATATATAAATTTAAATTATATATTACATATACTTTTAAATTTATTCTTTTAGCTTTATATGACATTTTTTTAATCACCAATTATTTATTTTAATTAATTAGATGATTTATCTTTATTGGGAAATATATGGTTACATTTCTATAAAAAGAAATTTATTATAATTTACAATTTAATTCATTTTATATTTAATAATTCATAACGACATTCAAATGAAGCAGAAATTTAAACAAACAGACATGTAAAGGAAAGTAATAAGAGATGCAAAAGAAAAAAATAAGCAGAAAGGTGAAAGTACATGCAGACTTACATTCAAATTTCATCATATATGCGTGGGATAAGTACATCCTCGTTATTTGCGAAACGGGTCTCTGAAATTCTAAACGTGCCTTGGCTCCGTAAAAGTTAAAATGGGAACTTCCCAAACAGGCACATCATAACATTAAACACGTGATAAAACCTACATTTTCTATCTAGCACTAATTATTTTCAAGTATTTTCAACAGCCTTATTATTTACATAATTATCACAAGTATTCCCTGTCAAATGTATTAGTTGTCTTAGTTGTTCCTATTAGCTGTCCCTAATCAGATTTAGATATATTAGCTGTATTAACAGATTTGGTGTCACTGTAATTAGTTACCTTCCATATTTAGAGGTTAACAACTGTTGTAAAGGCTAAAATGTGTTAGAATATAAATAGATTACCCTCACCATCCTTAAATCACGTTTCACCTTTCACTCGGTTATTTGGTCGCATTCCAGATTATTCAGGTCTTCGTAATTTTGGATGTGTATGTTATGTTCACCTTCCTC
>PHNY01082190.1:15460-26851 GCA_003724115.2 Anethum foeniculum
GAGTCAGATTCATTGATCACGACATATATCAAGTAGGCCTTTTAGTGCTTGAGGGCCTCCATTATCTTATTATCAACAGAATCCTCGACAGATCTTTGTTGTTAGGCAATTGAAAATTGCGATTTTTTTTTTATTATAAGTTCGGACATGCAAATTAAATTAAATGACATAAATTACCTAAAATCACGAGAAATCACAGGCTTAATCCCAAATTCTAAGAGGCATGTCTTAACCAAAACTTGAGATTTTGACCGATTGATTTCTTTTTCTTCGTGTTAACAGGTGTAGGGATATGATAACGCGCAGCTCAGCGCACCTCAGCTAGTTATGGAGAAAGATAATGCAGTATTTTACCATTAATATCTCCTACTTACATTCGAGCGTTCACTAAAAATGAAATGACTTTTGGTGATAAATATCTAAAATCTAGGCCTAATTATATTAGCTACCGGGTGTGGGTAGATCGAATTTGAATAGATTGATAATGATCAAGAAATTGTGAGAGCAAATCAGATTATTAAACTTGTAGTAGTTTGATAAAGAGAAGACGGAGAGGCTGGTTTTTACGTAAATACATGTAGTATAAAGTCAAAGTCTATAAAATCCAATGACACATCCTTAAAATACTACTCATATAATCATATTGGTACTTGTATCAAGTGGGTAATGAAATTTGTTGATAAATTATTCAAAGTTCCAACTTGTAATGATCTTCTCTTCCTAACCAATGTATTTGTCAAAATACTATTTGAGTCTTCAATGGAAATGATGGTGGAAAGAAAACAATATACTCACTCGGTCCCCCTATTTATTTACAGTTTTTTTTTCATGTTCGGCACGTATTTTAAAACTATTATAAAGTATAAGTTCATAATCTATTTTTAAAATTTTTTTTTTAATAAAAATTCAAATATTATATTTTTATTTAGAAGAAAAAAGAATAAAATTAAATAAAGAATTATACTTTATAGGAGCATTAAGATGTGTGTCGAGTCTCCATCCACACCCAATATAAAGAACTGGGTGGGACGGATGGAGTAGTTTTTTTTTTTTATAATCTAATGTCGGGTTTAAAAAAAACCAGTGTTGGGGCTAACTTGCGCGGCCCTCAATTAATCTGGAGGACTGCCCACATACTCGTACCCAACGAGTATGGCTGTCCCTTACTTTCATGTTACCCTGTAAAATCAAACTTTCATGTTACCCTGTAAAATCAAACCCGTAATCTCGTGCAGTAAGCACCTAAATTACTGTGCCAATCAACTGGACAACATATTCCAATTAATATTTTATAAATATTAATTTACAACTCATGTGCCACATCATTTTGTAAATTTTTTGTGCACCAAATTTTATGCATCTAGTACTACTCTTATCTAATATACAAAAAAATTCAACTAATAAATTTCAACTTGTTGTGCCTAGTTTTAAGAAAGGAAGTAGCGTTAAAGAAAAGAATAGTGCTACATTTACAAGTACATCTGTGCTATTATGAAAGAAAGCAATATTGATCACGTAATACAACTGTAGTAGTATTATGAAGGGCTTAATAAACATGCATATTCCTCACTCTTAGGTTAGTACTTCCCAGGAAGGTTCACTAACATTTACAACTTTTTCCAGATCACTATAAAATAAGAGGTGAAACAATGAATACAAAAGAAAAAACTGAAGCGTAAATCTGGTAAAAAGTAAAACTTGCGGATGTATAAAAATTATCAAGAACAACTAGAATTGGCTGACAAAATAAGTGTCAAAAACTACTTGTCATGTTAGCTCTCTGTCAATTTTTGGCACCTTCATTAATCAGAAAAAATATTTTACACTCCACTAAAGACCATATCTAGTTTTAATTGTCCTCTATAAAAATAATGACTGCTAACCATTGTGGCGAATTTTAATAACAAATGTGTCAAAGAAATCTGTTTAATAAAAAAAAAAATATTAATATTTTTGGTGATTTCATAATATTGACATATTTGTTTGGCACCTTTCATTAAAAATGCTCTAATATATTATTCCGTCCTCCCAACAAATTCTTAACATTCTCCAAACATATTTTTCTCCTAAAATAATATACTTTTCTTCGATAAATTACCTACTTTTCCTTCTTTTTTTTTTTTACCTTTTTTTATTTCCGTATATCACTAAATTACAGTTAAACCTCTTTAAAGTAATACCCTTGGGGCCGGGAAAAAATATTACTTTACCGAATTTATTACTTTATCAATATAATAATATTTTATTACTTTACCGAATTTTTATGTTTACGTATTATAATACATTATATTTAAAAACAAGAATCAGTCACATGCAATGTATTTGATTAAAATTACTTTTGTTATGATTAATTACCGAATGTGATGGATGCTGGGCATCTCTTAAATTATCCAAGCGAGATTGATGCGGTTATGGAATCACCTACTGATGAAGAAATCATTGAGTCGGTAATGAACACTGATGAAATGACTGATCCTGAACTGTACGATAGCAATGTCATCCCAAGCGTGTTATCAAAGGAAACATTTCCAGCAATCAACACTTTGAACAATTAATTGTTACAACACTGAGCAAAACATTCCAGGAATTATTTATGCTTTACATAAATTCAAGGATGAGATTAATTTTGACTTTTGGTGAAAAGAAGAAAGAAGCTACTATATATTCATATTTTAAAAAGAATTGAATTTTATAACTCATATACATTTTATATATATATATATATATATATATATACTAGTTGGTAACCCGTGCGAAGCACGGGCCCGAGATTAAAAATATTAAATAAGTATTTGTAGAGAATTAAACCTCATACCCGTACGAAATACGAATTGAAATTAAAATATTAGTATCAAATTAAATTAATAATCATAAAGAATTGAATCTAATGAGAATATATAATAAATAAATACTATTAAATTATGTAGTTAAAATAAATTTAACCTACGTGCAGTTACGAAATTCTACCTTATAATTCTACTTCTGCACCTAGTAGTTGTTTTGCATGTTACAAAAATCTAACATGTTAGCTCGTTACTAATAAGATTCTTTTGTAAAACGAATTGTATAACTATCTTATGAACCAAATATCTTTATTATTTTAGATTATTAAATATTATTTAATATTACTTGATAAAAAAATTTCCACTATAGTTTATATGATATTACTTAATTATTAAATACACTCGTTAAATCAATAATTTTCAGTTTAAAGTAAAATAATGTCAGTAAAATCATTTATTATTATTTCTTTATTGTTAAAAAATATTTCCAATTTAAAAGTAAATCAAGACTTAGATTGACACTAACTAATAAAAAACAAAGTCTACAGGGAATAGAAGTCTCGTGTTAGTAGTTGTGATTTAATAATATAAGATTTTAAAAATAATTATATAATTATTTAGTTAGTACCAAAATTTTAGAATACATAACCCTAGTACTATATTAATTTTTATTATATTATAGTTGTATTGTTTTTTTTTTTTTTGCACTTATTAATAGAGACTTAATAAAATTCAAGTACATTTATAACTAATGGGATGAACACTAATTAATAGAAAACAAACGGGAATAGAAGTCTATTCGTGTAAGTAGCTGGCTGAATAATAATATAATTAGAAAATAGATATTATATAATAATATAATTAGAAAAATAAATATTACATAATTATCTAGTACCAAAATTTGGTACTTTGGTACTTTGGTACTCTAGTACCGTGTTCCATTTAAACATGGTTTCGCTTATTAATAAAGAGTATAGATATATATATAATATTCTGAAATTATTACTTTACATATTACTTGGGCCGTTAATGACTTTCTAATTTTTTATTATCTTATGCTTTTAGCGATGATATTACTTTATAATATTGGCCCAAGTTGGGACCGACAAAATTTATTACTTAAGCGAGGTTATTACTTTATCGAATATTACTTAATCGAGGTTTAACTGTATTAACCCTTGCATAGAATGGACGGACGGCTACAAATTTTCGGTCAGAGCACACTTACCATACCTAATTCGATCAACCTAAGCAAAGTTCTAAACAACACCAGTCGCATGTATAATGTATTCATAATGTGTTTTCTCCTGCCTACTTTATTTAAATTAGCTCGATGCACACTAACTTTAAACATGAATGACAAGCTAGATTAACCAGGACCAATTGCAGGATTACAATATACGAGTCATTTTCTTCTTTTTCTTTAAACGTCTCGAAGAGAATGAACTTTTCATTTTTAACATTTATTTAAAATTACTATAACCACACATTTATATAAATCTTTATCATCTCAGTTTTGTACTCCATATTTAAGTTTATCACAAATTTACTAGGTCATTCAATTTGGGACGGAGGGGATATCAAATATGCACACATAAGATAGTTAATTTAGGACAGAGGGAGCATCAAATATGCACACATAAGATAGTCAATTTGGGACCGAGGGAATATTAAATATGCACACATAAGGTGTACCGTGTACGTGTAGATAGCACAACAATACAGTACTACATGCACGATGTGGACCTGTGGTAGTCCCGGAGGCATCGTAACAGCAAAGCAATATATAGGAAATTACAATTACTAATGCCGTGTATATATGAATATCCATTCATGCATAACATTGCATGTATGTGCAACATACATATGTACCCAGAAAAAAGTTAGTGAGGAGAAAAAAAGCAGCAGCAAAATTGGAAGCAAAATACTCCCTCCGTCCCCTTGAGTTATATACGTTTACTATTTGCACGCGTTTCGAGGCTCCTATAAAGTGTAGTTTTGTAACTTTTTTTTGAATTTTTTTTCTGAATAAAAGTTTAAACTTTAAATTTTTATTCAGAAAAAAAAATTCAAAAAAAAAATTATGAAACTATACTTAAACGGTGTCTTAAAAGGCGTGCCAAAAAGTAATGTATAGAAATTAGAGGGACTGAGTGAGTATGTATATAGGATAAGAGCCGTGCCAATATATCAAGTTAAACTTTAAAGCCATGCATAAAATTAACCAAATAGTACTTCCTAGCTAGCTAAAGAAGGGAGAGAGTTCAAAGACAAACCTTTCAGATGAAGCCTCAATCCCTCGTCCAAATTAAACAACAACATCGATCTAGATGAAAAACATATTAAGTCCTACATAAGAGCATGCAAGTGCCTAGCCAGCTAACTACAACTCTTCTGCAAACTAAGATTTATCTTCCCTTCTAAGCTTGTTTAGAAGTGCATTTATCAAAGCATCTCTTTTCTCAGCTCTAGCTTCTTCTCTAACACTTCTTTGCTCTTCCCTTTCCCTCCACCTCCTCTCCATCATAATCCTCTCCTTCTCCAACTCCTCCATTCTTTGCCTCCACTCCATCTCCCTCATTCTCCTCTCCTCTTCTCGCGCCTCGTACGCTTTCATCCATTGCATTTCCATTTCAGCTTGTTGCTTCATGAAATCTTCCAACATTTCCTTCAAGCTGTTAACACTAGCATTCACATTTCCACCACTAGTATTACTACTTCCCGGAATGTGCTTGCTTGTCTTCCTCTTTTTCTTGCCACTTGTAGTTCCTTTTTGATCTCCATCACTTTCTTCATTCTCATCCTCATCATCTGATGATAGTTGTGTAGCTTTCTTCTTAGAACCTCCTGCACCACTTCCTTCTGCCTCATTCCATAGCATTCTTTGCATTCTTGCCGCGAATATAGCTTGTAATTCATTGTAATATGGAAACTGTTGCTTCATTCCTTCCGGCTCTATAGTTTCACATCCCTACACATAGTGGATCGTATCTGGGTTTAGCATTTGAGTACACGAAATCACGAAATACAAAAGTACACTAGTCAAACAAACTATCCCATTAAAGTTTTTAACCATCACTCAAAACATTTTCCAACAAAAAATAACACTATTTTGTACAAGGTATCTATTCAAAAATCATATGTACTGACATTGCAAGAAAACGCGTATTGAGGAATAACAGTTGTATAAAAGCCTATATAGGGTATCTAATCAACATATATTGCTTGTAGGGTGCAGGCTATATAATCACTTCTCACAGTCTTTGATAGATCAATCATGTTTAATTTAAAATTGAACAATGATTGAATGATTACAAATAAAAAGAGTACATATTGCACAAAAACGCGTATGAAGAAAATCTATCATGAAATCAGGATTCCGAAATAGCCAGGATTCAAAAAAATCATCTTCAATTTTCAAACATCAGTCAAGATTAAGTATTGAACCTATTGATATATATTAACCAAAAGTTTGAATTCAAAACAAATTATCTACTAAATTTTGAAGTTCAGCCGAGACTGTAGTCTAGATTAACTATATTGGTTCCGTCCCGAACGAAATAAAAAAAGATAATAGTAGTACCTTGTATCGGGTAACGAGATTCTTCCACTTGCATTTGCACTGCTCAGCGCTACGATTGTAACCTTTCTCCTTCATTTTTGTAGCAATTAGTTCCCACAAAAGCTTGTTTCGTTTTGTTTTCATGAAAGTCGGGTCGAGTTCTGCCCGAACCATCAAGAAATCTCTGGTCTCTTGCATACTCCATTGAGGAAACCTATCTGCAGCTGTATCAATATTAACACTGAGTTGTTGATGTTGAAGTTGATGATGAAGAAGATGGTGATGGTGCCCTGCATCCATATCTAGAAGCTATATGACTTCAGATATATAATATACTATGTGTAGATACATATATTACTTTGTGACAAAGAAAAGGTTGATCTGATCAGAAAGAAAAAGATGGGTCTAGAGAAGAAAAAAGTGGTTTATTTATATGAAGATAGTGTGAATAAATGGGAACAAAGAATAAAAGAATGATTTTGCTATTTGTTCGTGTATGTAACAACAAAAATAAAAGTGAAAACCAACAAACGGCTCTCTCTCATCCCTCTACGCGTGAACTTAATTATTTTCTTGGCATAAATTAATATTCGATGAATTAATAATTTTGTCAAATATAATATCTGAAACAGGGTCCCAAATTTAATAAATTTTTTTATAATATTAAATTTTAATTTTTAGAACCCTTCTGACAAAAAGAAAGATAAATTTTTACACGTTAATATAATAAGCGCGATATTGAACTAGATAATAAAAACGTACCACTTATAATTTATCGTCTTTGTACCAGAATTCTGAATTCAATACAAGTTCGTCCTTAAATATTAGATACTCGTTTGTCCTTAAATTTATTCAAGATCGAATAAAGGTCCGGTTTGACAAATCTTATAAATAACTTATTTTCAGAAAAAGTACATGTATATTTATTTTTTCTGAAAATAAGTAACTTAATTTTTATAAGTAAAATAAGATTTGATTTTCAATTCTTATAATAAATATTTATATTTAAAAAAAATAAAAAATATGAAATTTTTTAAAAAAATAAGTTACTTATAAGTAATAAGTTATTCAGCCAAACGGGCCAAAGTAAGGGTTCATTATTATTTTGGCAGTAAATTTCATCCCATTCCCATTTGTTCACATTGCGTTTGAGGGGCGTCAGGCTGACGGAGGGAGAGAGCAACCAGAAGCACAAAGACTGGGGGTGGACCTTTGGTTTCAAGTGACTAGTTGTATAAACTTGTTGTACAAGGTTTTCAGTTCCTAGTTTCTACTTTTTACTCTTGTCTTTATACTTGATGTAAGTTTGTAATTGTATTTTTTCTGATATATTTTCATTCCAGTTAGGGGTTTTTTGGTTCAAGGAAGTGGAATGGGTTAAATTGGTATAAGGTTGAGGTATCATTTCTGATATTATTTGTTTGGTTGAGTGATGGGATGAATATATCTGATTTAAAATATTTTGAAGTTTTTAATATTAATTATCTTAAAATACTAATTATATTATAATTTTAATATCTTTTTGGTTCATTAATTTATCTTAATATGAAACATTATATTCAATTGTTTAAATAGAAATGAAAATTGGACAAAAAAATTTGATTTCCACACACCTCCCTCGTACCCATCTTTCTCCTACGAAAAACCTATATATTTAGAGTTTGAGAAATGGTATCAATTTTTTTTTTCTCAACCAAATACTGGGTTCAAATAACTGAAACTCAGGCCTGATTCCAGAACCTCTGTTATACTATATCAAATCAGGAAGAAAAAGAAAGAGAGAGAGATGTAGAATAAGAAAGAAAACCAGAGAAAGTATTGATTGATTTGATCAAAATGTACAGTAAGAACAACTGAAGAATATGTACAAGTATCTAGACTATATATCCTACACTACTCACTAGACTTGGGCGGGAAAAGTTGTTGAAGATTCTAACTAACTATGCTGACTAGACGCTGAGCTGGAATGAAGATAATTTATATTATTTACAATATCAAGTAACTCCAACACCCCCCCTCAAGTTGGAGGGTAGCTGAGATATACCCAACTTGGAAATGGTAGTATGATGTTGAAGACCTGTCAAGGGTTTTGTTAAGACATCTGCAAGTTGTAATTTGGAAGGAACATAAGAACGACTAATCAATCCAGAATTAAGCTTTTCTCGAACAGAATGGCAATCAAGTTCAATATGTTTAGTACGTTCGTGAAAGACTGGATTCTTGGCGATGTAAATTGATGCTTGATTATCACATTTGACAGGAATAGGAGTGAGGCTAGGAACAGTAAAATCAGTCAAGAGTCTTGATAACCATGCAAGTTCTGCAGTCAATCTTCTCAAAGACCTATATTCTGCTTCTGCGGAAGAGAGTGATACTGTATGCTGTTTCTTTGATTTCCAGGAAATAAGACTATCACCAAGAAATACAACAAATCCACTGACAGATTTTCTGGTATGAGGACAAGCAGCCCAGTCTGCATCACAATAAGCACTGAGCTGAAAATTTGAAGAAGAACTGAAGAAAAGTCCCTGAGCTGGATCAGACTTCAAATATCTCAAAACATGTATTGATGCATCCCAGTGAGGTTGTCTCGGAGAAGCCATGAATTGACTGAGATGTTGGACACTAAATGATATATCAGGTCTGGTATGTGTTAGAAAATTTAACTTGCCAACTAATTTTCTGTAATGAGAAGGATCAGTCAATAGAACTCCGTGGTCATGATGAAGTTTAATATTAACATCCAGAGGACTCACTACAGGAGTGAGATTAGAATCAAGAAACTCACTGAGAAGATCAAGAGTAAATTTCCTTTGTGAAACGGCCATACCTGTAGGTAATCTGTTAAACTCAAGACCTAGAAAGTAATGGAGTGATCCAAGGTCTTTGATCTTAAAAGTAGAATCTAAAAACATCTTAACTGCTTGAATTTCAGCCTTATCATCTCCAGTGACAAGAATGTCATCAACATATACAGCAAGAAACACAATACCAGAATCAGATCTCTTATAGAATAAACAACAATCATTTTTAGAAGTTTTATAGCCTTTAGAGAACAGAGCCACACTAAGTTTGGAATGCCACTGTCTTGAAGCCTGTTTAAGGCCATACAGAGATTTCTCCAACTTGCAAACAAAACCAGGTGGAACAACAAGTCCAGGAGGAGGTTTCATATAAACATCTTCATGGAGATCTTCATGAAGAAAAGCATTGTTAACATCCAATTGTGTTAAATCCCAGTTCTTTTTAACAGCAACAGCCACTAAGCTTCTGATTATAGTCATTTTAACCACAGGAGAAAAAGTTTCAGTGTAATCAATTCCCTCCTTTTGTGTAAACCCTTTTACTACTAATCTAGCTTTGTGTCTTTCTATAGATCCATCAGAATGAAGTTTAGTTTTAAACACTCATTTACATGAAATGGCTTTTTTTCCAGGAGGTAGAGGTACTAATGACCAGGTGTTGTTAGCCTCTAAAGCAGAAAATTCTTTGGCTATAGCATCTTGCCATTCAGGATGAACTACAGCTTCAGCATAAGTCTGTGGTTCAGGAATAACAGGACTCAATGATGCATTAACATTGCAACAAAGAGATGAAGAAGATGTAATTGTAGGAGAAGTACAGTATGATGTTAAGGTACATGAACAAAAGGAGTCAGTACACTGAGTTTGATAGGGATGAATGTATTCTGTAAGATATGAAGGTAATTTTGAAGATCTAGTGGACCTTCTGAGTTGTGGTAATTCAGTAACAGATTGGCTGTTATCTGAAGACTGAGTTTCAGAATGAATTTCAAAATGAAGTATAGAATCTGAAGTATGCTCAATATCAGGCATAAAAGTATTAAATTGTGAATGATTATTGTTATCTAATTCTGTATCAGAAAGATCAGGAACTGATAAATGAATAAACTGAGAAGATGACAAATTGACAAATAGAAAAATATGCTTATGAAACACTGCATCTCTAGACATATGAATCTGTTTAGTTTCAATGTCCAGGAACTTGTATGCTTTATTTCCATAGGGATATCCAATGAAAACACATGGTATAGCTCTTGATGAAAATTTATCCCTATGTATTTTTGAAGTAGATATATAACTAAGACAACCAAAAGGTTTAAGGTGAAAATATTGAGGTGGTTTATCAAATAGCAGTTCATAAGGAGACTTGGAATTTAGGACCTTAGATGGAAATCTGTTGATTAAGTAAGTTGCAGTAAGAACACAATCCCCCCAAAATCTTTTAGGAAGATTAGATTAAAACAATAAAGCCCTGAAAGTTTCTAAGAGATGTTTATGCTTTCTCTCCACAACACCATTTTGTTGTGGAGTATAAGCACAAGAAGTTTGATGTGTAATGCCTTTGGATTTGAAGAAATTTTGTGCAAAAGTACTTAAGCCTAATTCAACTGCATTATCAGTCCTAACAGTATGAACACTGCACTTAAACTGATTTTCAACAATAGCAATGAATGATTGAATAAATGTGAAAGCATTACTTTTGTGACTGAGCAAGTGTGTCCAAGTAGCTCTTGTGAAATCATCTACAATAGTCAAAAAATATTTGTATTTATTGTATGTAGGGGTAGAGTAGGGACCCCATACATCAATATGTAAAAGTTGAAATTTACAGGTACTTTGAATTTTGCTATGAGGAAAAGGCAATCTGTGATGTCTAGCTTTTGCACAAACAGTGCAAGGAAAATCTGATACAAAATCATTACACAACTTCAAAGTTTTGAGCTTATTAAAAGGCAAATGCCCTAGTCTGGCATGCCATTTTAGAATTGACTTATTACAATTTGAAACAGAAGTGAAACCAGCAGATTGAGATTTTTCTGGAGAAGCTGAAAAGAAATGATCAGTTGATGAAAGAAGATATAAGCCTCTTTGTGCTTTACCAAGAACCAGTGGCTTCTTCAGAGAAGAGCCCTGCAGACAACATGCTTCATCAGTAAAATGAATTTGACATTTTAACTGAGAAGCTAGTTTATTCACAGATAAGAGATTGAACGAAAAACTAGGAACATAAAGAACATTTTCT
>PHNY01082231.1:7632-20340 GCA_003724115.2 Anethum foeniculum
GTTTAGAAGAATATAAGGTAATTAAAATTTTCTTTATTTATTAATTTAAATAATTGAGAAAATTAGAAAATAGAATGAGGCGATTTGAGAGGCGCCACATAAACGCCCTCGTCTTCTCCTTTATATAAGTATATTGATTGATTGATTTTGAAAATTGAAACTAATTAATTAAATTATTAATTTATAATTTATTGAATGAATTTTAAAAAATCGGATAATTTATCCGTGTCAAATTTTTTTGACCAATTTATAAACAACTTATCGGTAATTTTTAAAAAAATTGACTGATTTCAGTGTCCATGGTTACAACTGTTTATTTGTCGTCTGCATACTGCGGTGGTAGGGATATGTATTTCACCCGCCCCGTCTCTATCCGATCTGATCCACGCCCTGTTTGGGTCAGGGAATCGGGGAATTTTTCTGGTTTGGGACGGGGAACGGGTAAAATTTAAAAAAAATACGGGGATCAGGACGGGGTCGGGGATTAGGGTATCCCCGCCCCGGTCTATATATATGAATAAATATAATGTGATATTCATTCCTAAAGTTTAAATTTTTTTTAATATTTTTCATTATCTTAAAATTTCGTAGTAGGATATGATTAATAAAAATACTTTTAACATTATCTTTGATTATAAATACATTTATATTTGAATTGCTATTTAAAATATGACGCTAAATTTAAAACGTATTTATGTATCATAATTTGTTAAATTATTTTTGTTAAAAATACATTAAAAATGTATTAAAATTTTATTTAATAAAAGAATATTGAAATCCGTGATTACCCCATGGAAATCCTCGTTCCCCGTTCATGACAGTGATCGGGGAGCAAAATAATCACCGGTTGGGAATCGGGGCGGGTTCGGGGAGTGGGTTAGGGTTCAGGAATCGGGGGCGGGGATAGCATTACCCGACCACGAAGTCACCCGATGCCCATCCTATGCAGTGGTTATTTCAAGGTAGGTCATCTTTGATAGGGACTAATTTTGTTTTTGGATACACGTGACAAGTTTAAGGTAAAATAAAATTGTATATTTTTTTAAAATCTATTTTTCTATGATGTGCTTGTGAATAATTATAATGACCCTCTTGTATGTACAAAATTTTCAATCAATAAAAATCAACAAATTTATACAAAAAATATTATTAAAATTCTTATAAAAACAAACTAGACAGACCTTTTTAAAATAATATTAAGAATGGAAAAAAAATGAAATCATAAAAAGCACTGAGAATACAAAAGATACAGTTAAATGATATATATATATATATATTACTAAATCACATGAATTTGCTTCTACTTCAAGTAGCAATAGAAAATAGGACAATAAGCATCTCCCATCACGTGTCAAAAAGAGTTTCAGAACATAAAATGACAATTATGACATGACATCTTTATTGGCTCTCAGAAGTGAGAAGAGTTTCAATTAAAATTGTCAAATTTTGATACATTTTGCCACCCTACCAAAATAGAAAAATGTTATATATCCCAACACATTCTTCATGTCCAGTTTTAATTATACTTGTACGAATAAATTCGTAATTTTGAGTACTATTTATTGAAGTAAATTTTGGTAAGAATGGTGCTAAAACTACAATTGTAAAATGGGAAAATAATATATTAGAATTATTGATGATCTGGCATTATTGACAACCTTGGTTAATTACCGGCCCCAAAGATTATATGTTTGTGCAGACATACATCCCACAACAGACCTCGTCATTTTTCGACAATCTTACAAGCTACATTTTTCCCCGAGCCTTTCCATCAACTCGTAAACTTCTTCTCCACTAATCTTCCTATCACCATCAACATCAAACGCACGAAAAGCATTTTGTATATCTGTCATCTTCAGCACGCCTCCCCTCTTCTGCACATTCACAAAGTCCTAACTAATGAATCCTTCTCCATCGAGTTCAACAACCTCGAAGATCTTCTGAACATCCTTATTTGTGTTGTGCTTCTGCATTGCTTTTATTATGGCCTTATACTCTTCATGTGATACTTTTTCATATTTATCAATGTCATATTTGTTAAAATTTTGCCTCATTCCGTTTGTGTCTGGCTCGGGAACAGGTAATGATCCTGAATTCTGCCTCCTGCTAAAAGACAGTATACGAGATAGTTTCCAAATGAACTTTATGTTATACTGCAAATCTAAAAATGTGATCAGAGTCATAATATTTTTATACAAAACATTCTCAAGCAGATGACCTTTTTATAATATTACATACAAAATAAAAGGAATAGTTAACATATACACATTATAATATTAGTTATGTCACTATTTTAATATATTATGAGTATGATTTTAGTTTTTCATTTTTTATTTATGTTTTATGCATATGATTTTTTAAAGTTATTCGTTATAATCCAATACTAAAATAAAATACCAATCCTTGTCTTGCTCTATTTTATTTTGATGAGGTCTTACTCACATTTATATCAAAGTTTGACAGTAAATACGTACATGTGACTTTATTTAAACTAATATGTGTAAAAAAATATTTTAAGATTAAGAATGTCACAAGAAAAATTATTCTAGTTGGATATATCATCATTTGAAGAAAAAAAACTACATATATTTAACGCTAAAATTATGAAATTTTAAGAAAAAAAAATATTTTTTTTACATATTATATATTAATAATTTATAGACAAAAATTAATAAATTGTACTATGTTTTAGAAAACCACCACTTTTGTTTGACTATATACCTATAAAAAGCTAAAAAAATAATACTATATAAGGTTAAACAATCCAAACTTTAAAGAAAAAGAGTGTATTGGAATAAAATATTGCAGAATATGATCCCTTCCGTAGCCTGACAGTTTAGTCATGTGTAGTGTTGGAATATATTAAAAAAGTAAACTAAAATTACAAATTGTTAGAACTAAAAAAGAAAGAAACAATATTGATCATTTATTTCCCATGAGAGATAAGTTTATTTAATGGTTGTAGCTTGCCAAATGATGTGCAAATAAGATTATAATTTTATAAGTTAGAGATTAATGTGATTATAACTATTTATTTTATCCAGAAGTAATGTTGGGGTTTGTATTGTTCATATAATTCAGGAAGTAAACCGAAGCAAACACTCCGAATATGTCTTCAGAGAGTATTATTTGAAGATAGAATATAGATAGGTAGGAATGAAGGAAAAGTAAATGCGGAACTAATAGAATGTCTAACATAAACATATAGAGGAATAAGAAATCAATAAATGTTTAAGATTCAAAACTTTAGTCAGCATTTATTATTATATTTTATGTTAATGAACATTCCAAGTAGTTTTGCAATGGGATCAAGGAGGAGATAGTGGCTAGATTGGAGCATAAAATCCGACCGAGGAGCACAAGAACTCTAGAAAAGTTAAGTTGCAAGTTATAAGAGACACATTTTTAAATAAATGACACACAGATTAAATAAATGACACACAAATTAAAGGTCTATAATGACTATTGTAAGTTGGAATGTAAGAGGTTTAAATAGAGAGATAGCTATGAGACAGGCAAAGCTCCTTATTAAATATCGTATGCCAGATCTTTTATTTCTAATGGAAACAAAGTTAGTAGAGGGTAAAGCTAGTACTATTTGTAATAAACATGGTTTCGATCATGGGTTCGAGATTCCAAGAAAATGGACTAGGCGGGGGAATAATGTTTCTATGAAAAGAGAATGTTGATGTTAAATATATAACATCTTAACATCTTTATCTAATCACTTCAGATAAACAACAAAGGGCTTAGCACTTTTGTAGTTTCTATGGAGATCCCAAAGTAGCTAATAAACACTATACATGGGAACTATTACAAAAACTTAGAACTGTATATAGTGGACCATGGCTGGTTGTAGAAGACTTCAATGAAATTTTGAGTCAAGATGATAAGGAGGCGAAGCGAAGAGCGAGGCACAAATAGAAGCTTTTTATACTTCCATGGGAATATGTGAGTTACAGCCTTTGGAATATAAAGGTGACCACTTTACATGGGTTAGAAGGACGACAAAATGTTGTATTAAAGAAAGGTTGGACTAGGAATTGGCCAATGAGGCTTGGCTAGAATGTTATCTAAATAGCACTCTAACTTATTTTGAATTTTTCCAATTAGACCACAAAGCGCTCCTTTTGTGTTTACAAGAATCTGAAGTTTGTCCAGGTCAAAAGTATAGAAAATGAACAAGATTCATATTTGAAAACATGTAAATTACAAAGCCAGAGTGCAAAGAGCTCATAACTTCTAGTTGGATGGCGACAAATCAATCTACCTTGATTTTAACGATTAACAATATTAAACAATGTTCAATTCATTTGGCATCTTGACATCAAGAAAACTTTGGATCTCTAACAAGAACGATTAAAGAAACTCACTAACATTTTATACATATTCATAACATCCAAGACCAGCAAGATGATAATAGAGATCTAAAAATGATGGAGCAAAAGTTGAACGATTTATTACCCAAGGAATAGATATTTTGGAAGTAAAAATCTAGAATCTTGCGGTTGGAGGAGGGGTATCAAAATACAAAAATTTTGAAACCTTCTTTCACTATCAAATTAAGAATACACTACACCATATATGACCTATCGCAACCCCCTCCTCAAAAATGTTACCCAAATATGTTACCATAGCTCTGCTACTTATGGCCTAGTATAACAATGTATTTTTTGTGTTACCTTAGCTGAAAACTTGATGTTGCATTAGCTATAAAGTGTTGTACCTTGCAACATACCCATAAAAGTGTTAGCTTAGAGTATCAAAATATAAATATAATATATTTTTAAGCTTAAATATTACTTTAAATAATTTTACAAGAATTTAAGTTAAATTACAAATTGAATAAATAAGATACATGATAATATACAAATTTTATATATAATGAAATTTTAAAATTTAATATAGAAAATTTAAAGTAATAAAATTTTAAAATAGAAATTTTAAAATAGGAATTTTAAATGTAATAAAGAGTAAAAATAGTATAAATTCCCTTCATTTTGATCTAAGCACTCACATGTAAATTTGAAAAATAAAAAATATACAAAAATGTAAATGTACGAATTATAAAAGTAATAAAAGATATATAAGTAATTAATTTTTTATTAAAATGTTTTTTGAAGTTTTATTATTAAAATAATAAAATATTAAAATATGTATCATCTTTGGACTCACAAGTGGGACAATATTTTGGGCTTTAAGCGGGTAAAAATTTGGGCTCTAGCCGCCCAAATTTTCAAACACTTTCAAAATTTTCGATACTAACACAGACACTCACTCACTTTCTTACAATTCATACACTCGACTTTCTCTCCCTACCCTCTCTACCCTCCCTCTGGCTTACCTTTCTCTCACTAATCTCTCTCTCGTTAACCTCTCTGTTAACCTCTCTCTTGCCACTATTGTAACTCTCTAATCTCTAGTACGTAATTTGATTCTTCTTGAAACTTCAATTATTTACATATAATCCCTTAAAATTGATCTAATATATCTCTCTCTTATTTCAGGTGTTTGGGTTTGCAGTTGAAGGCTCTGTTTTAAGGTATTTTTGAATTTATGATTTTGGTTTAAGTTGTCCGTGTTTGTGTTTATTTGGTTTATTGGCTTTTCTTCTCTGTCTATCTATCCCTACCCGCGATTACTTGGGCGCTTGTGTGTGTTTATGTATGTGTGTGCCGTTGCGTGTTTATGTTTGTGTTTGTTTTTGAATTTCTTTACGCGGATATGTCAGATTTTTTTATGAAAATTAATTGTTGTGTATTTATTGTTTTTTATTGCAGGACTTTGGATCTTTGAGTTGAATGAATTGGGTTTTGAGTTTGCAAGTTGTTTAAGGTGTTGCCCCTTCTCAATTTCTTTCTTAATTTCTTGTATGATGTGTTTAGTTTAGAAAATAGAGCTGCTACATTTGTTTTTCTTGTTTATTTCCATGTACGACTTAATTTGAAAGGCTACATGAAAAGATAAATATATCGTTAAAGCATGTTGTATAGTTTTCTTTTGTTTTAAAATGCCATCTTGATGTGTCAAAATGAATACGTGATGTGTTTCTTTTGAGTCCAGAGTATACTTTTATCCGTACATAATAGAATATTTATGGTATGTTATGTTCAGAGTAGTATGCTTAGCTATGGCTAGTTGTTTCCTTGTATCCGTACATAATAGAGTATTTTCAGAGGAGTTTTAAGTTTTAAAGTGTTTTTATAGTGTCTTCTTTGAAAAGAGAAGGTTGTAAGGAGCCAAGTCTAGTGTTGAAGGCGCTTTTAACTTCAATCAAAATAAAGTTCATGGAAAGTTGTCCTTTAAACAAAACTTTTAATGCTCCGAAAATAATTAAAAAGTTAGTTTTACATTGATTATATTTAAGTAATGGTGCTTAATGGGTAAGCTGCTCAAGCCGTTATGACCAGTAGCAACTAGCAAGTCTTTATTTTACTGGTTATGTGATTTAATAGTGGAATGAAGGTTATTTGGAGCTTTGACACACTCGGAGATTTGATAGTGGAATGAAGGTAATGTTTAATAGCTTCTTAAAGATTTCCACTTATTTATGATTTTCATACTTCAGGTGGTTGAATGGTCAGCACTTAAGGTTACTTCAGCCAGAAGAGTTGACCAAGCTTCTTGGTCACTGGAAGAGAATTGGGATCCTAAAAGAATTAGAGGGGCTATTTGTTGTCTCTATTGATTAAAATTCTTTCATAATCAAAAATGTTTATACACCCATATAAGGGCGAGCCAGCTTTGGCAGTCTGTTTCACTATATACGTATATGATGTGACTGAGCATAAGACTATGAAATTATTGTGGTTCTTAAAATTACATTATTATTGTGATCTTAAGTCCTAATTCGTTCTTCTGATAGAGTTTCTAAAGAACGGCCATCCAAGTTTTAGAGAAATACAAGGGTGTTCAAGATGGTGGGCCCAAGCAGTAGTACTCCACTCCAACTCTCGGCATTCAGGACGACAATTTAAAACTCCACTGAAATGTCTTAGTATTGTGTCCGATGAAGTTAATGTTTCCATAATTAGCATCCTATCTTTTTAGGGAAGTCATTTTGTATTGTCATGGATTACATGGCAATATATCATGTAAATATCGAATTTGAAAGAATTTTCTAACCAAATTTTGTTGCTTCCGAATTTATCCAACAAGGAAGTAATCATAGCATCATTTGTCGTACAATTATTATCCGTCAAAGTATATAATTTACTATCAACATTCCACTTTAATAAAGTCTCTTTCAAAATCTCACATAATGTGTAATATCCGGGAAAATTTTGTGACTTTAATTATGTGATTAGTAAATAAATATATGTTTCTTATTCCAATTTGTGCATTTTCATGTTTTAAAAAAAATTATAATTCGATTTAAAATATTTTAATTGCTACGTGTTACATGTGCATTGTTCTGTGACATTTTATGTATTGTGGTTTATTTCATGACTGTATTCGGGAATTATTAGAAATTTAAAAAACATTTTATATTTCAAAAAGTTATCGAATCGGGGCCCCATCGGGACTATAAGGCCCCCGAAATTTACATTTTAATTTTTATAAAATCAAGGATATTTCATAGACGGAATATTTTTAAATTTTTGAATTATTCATGATTTTTGGGCAATTTTGATATAAATATTGTATTTAATTAAAAATAATATTTTAAAAAATATTTCCCTTAATAATTATTTTTGGGCCTAATTACTTTAATTAAGAGATAGAAATACCCTTAAATGATTTTTGGGGTATTAAATTTTAGTAGTTATAAATAGAAAATTTAATTTTTATTTTCATAATCTTCATAAAATATTAAAAATTAGAAAAAAAAAATAGAAAAATCAGAAAATAGAATATTGGGGGCTAGGGTTTGTTCTTCAGAGGATCGATCGATTGAAGGCGTTGTAATCAGCTGTTATTGGCGATCTTTACACCAAATTAAAGCTCGTATCGAGCCCATCCTATTGATATCTAAATCGTCGAATAAGAATCGAGAGTCCAAGAGTGCATTAAGGTGCTAGACAGAGTTAGTAACAGTTTGTGCATACTAGGCAAGTACCCTCTCCTATTCTAAATCCAGAATAGATAATTGTTTTATATATTAAAAAGATTGAAGTTATTTTTTCAAGTATTTTCCATCTTGACTCGATATTTTTGGCAATTGAATTACACTCTTGGTTTCAATACACCTTTTCATTGTGTTACAAATTGAGATATAATTCTAGTAATTATTCTGCTAGAATCCGAATTCAAATACTGTTTCTTAAAGAGTGATTTTCTTGAACAGTGATATACATCGGTGGATTGAAAAGAATGATTATTATTCCTGATAAATAGGAATGTGAATTTATTGATAAATAAGAATACCAAATATCTCGGATTTTTTATATTTTGGAAAAGATAGACACGTAAGGGGCCATAGGTGTTGGTCCAGTGTCATAGACGTGTAAGGGGCCATAGGTGTTGTCCATCGTCATAAACGCGTAAGGGCCATAGGTGCTGGTCCATCGTTATTATTATGTAAGGGGCCAAAGGTGCTGGCCAACATTAATATATTTAGGCCAATGTGTGCCTCAGTACCTATATGATTTTTGGACATATGCAGGTGTAGCATAAGTCTGTACTATATCCCGACCGATCAACAGTTATAGTGTGTGTGTTTTCAAGGTCCATTCTAAGTTATTGTTGATCGCTAATTGTGACGTTCATTATTCTTAAAATTCTAAGGTTTAAAGAAAATTAGGAACTGGTTGATTAATGAGATTATCCTGAATGTTTCTTTTCGGATAATCTAAGTTATGGTTGCAAGCTAATGCAAACTATTTTATATTTGAATCATGAAAATTATTACGAACAGTCATTACCCATTTTTTAAAGTAATTAGTCTGGTTTATTATTAACACCTTGGTTCCCAAGTATATGTATTACTTGCTGAGCTTTCTTGGCTCACTCTTACTTTGTTATTTTTTTATCCTTTCAGTGCAATCTAAGGATATTGGTAGATAGTTCCCAGTGAGTAGCGCTTTGAAGAGATCCCAGCTGCGGGTAGTTGGATATTTGGGAGTATTTAAGTTTAGATTGTTGGTAAAGATGTAAGAAAATCCAAGTTAGTTGCTTTAGATTCTTATTTCATACCATAACTTGTATTCAATCCGGAGTTTGAGGGGTTGTTTATATAATTATGTTAATATTCAGGTTTATATTGTTTAATATTGCTAGGTGGCACTCAAATCTAGATCTCGGATTTGGGACTGTCACATAATGCTTCTGTCGTGTGAGGACATGGCACATATGCAAATCTAATGCCAAAAAAATATAAAATAAACATTAGTACCACATCAATCAAAGTAAACATAAATACAAAAATAATTAGTAAAAATCAGAATTACAAATATTAATAAACCTCATAATGTGATTCCACAACCTCTATGGCTATTCAATTTAGAATTTGAAAAATCCTTTAAAATCTGAGTGTATTCAATTTATATTTTAAAAAGTTTATTAAATTCTGGTGGTATTCAATTTGGGTTTTAAAAAATCAATCAAAATCTGATGGTACTTAAAGGTACATGGACTTTTTTTATTTGAAAATTTCGTGGATTTTGATGGATTTGCTAGTTTTTTTATCTTTTGAAATATCTCTAAATTACATGAGATTTTGATGGATTTCTAAATAACTTCACAAAATCATCAAGACTCTACAATATTTTTTTATCAACTCTGCAAAATCCGCGAACAATTAAAATCAATAACAACCTTTTAAAAATTTATGAATTATTATCAATTCTATAAAATCTAGATTGAATACACCCCTCTTAGAGTTGTTGGCTAGATGCTTTGTTCCATTCTTCCCATATCTAATCAACTTTTTATAACAAAAAACTCATGAAAATGTATTATCTCTTTTTTAATTAACACAAGCAATTCGAAAAAATTTACTTTTATACTCTTTTTTCTTTAAATATTTACTTTCATACTTACGATATACTTCATTAAAATGTAGAAATAGTTATATTATTCAATTATTAAGAATTAATATTAGTGACATAAATTTAAAGAAAAAACTACTATACAAAATATATTGCCTTCCTAATTAGAAATAATTAAAAATGATTATACTTGATGTGTTTATCCCTCCTTATAGTCATTTAACTCAAATACATATTATATTATATCCTATATATAATTGATGTAAGGGAGTTCTGGTGGTACGGTTTGGTCGTCATGGGCATATCTGTTATTTCAAAAGTATTATTAGTAATTAAATTAATATTAATTAAAGTAAAACATTTGGTGTCACAGTCCTACACAACTAAAGTCGTGATAACAGAACCTACTAAAAGTAAAGCAAACTAGCAATCACGTACATCATTAAATTATAATACAAGTAAAAGAAATAATACAAAATTAAATTTCATGTAACTAAAAATAAATAACACTATTTAGCAAAAAAAAAATAACACCATTTCTAAAAAAATAAAAGTTACAAAAATATAAATAATCAATAATATATATAATCTAATTTCGTTTTAATATGTGTGCTTATATCGAAATAATAATACAAGTAAAAAAATAACACAAAATTATATTTCATGTAAATAAAAATGTAACCTGAAATTTGTATAAAAGTTTACAAATTGAAATAATAACACCATTTATATTTATATTAAAGTTATACATATAAATAATTAAAAATCAAAATTATTAAATATAATCAAAAAAATTAGAAATTATTTATGTAACAAATATTTATGAAAAACTTTAAATAAAATTTTTAAAATAAAATTAATATGAAAAAAATTTATCTAAAATACACATTAAAAATGATAAGTCACGTGCATTGCACGGGTATAAAACTAGTTTTATATGAAATAGACCGATCGAGAATGGGGATTGGACCGGGTGGGGTTTGTGATTCAGGGACCATATCGAAAGCGGAGCATGTACTCGAAAAAGCTCCCGATTTTACCCTGTTCGATACGCGAATCAGATACGGGTAGACATGGGTGGAATTAAGTGCCTAATTAAAATAATATTTAATAAAAAAATAAATAGCGGCAAACGTTTTTTTAAACCCCAATTTTGGTATTGAATAGAAAGTTTTTTTTTGACAGAATGCAAGATTTTTATTGATTCAAATCTTCCCAAATACAGTTCTTGACATTGATTGGAACAGAACTCCAATCAAAACTACGATCAAGATACATATGTGACACACGTGCTAACTCGTGAGCTGACATATTCGCAGACCGTTTTACAAAATATAACTTCAAGTTGTTAACATCACAAACCAACTTTCTACGCTCCTCAATCACCTGCCCTAACCTTGATCTCATGGGTGATGCACTACGGATTATTTGAATTACCACCAAGCAATCGGATTCTACAGTGACTGAGCTCCTCTGTATTTCTTTAGCCCAGCTTAAGGCTTCCTTAACAGCAATAGCCTCAGCCAAACAACACTGTTGAGATGGTTCTTGCCAAGATAAGCTGCCCATGATGGTCTCGAGCAAAAAGTCCTATACCAGACTGGCCTCGATCCTCAAAAATTACTACATCTGTTGATATCTTTACTTCATTAATTGGTGGCTTTGCCCAAAGAATTGCACCATCTCCTGGAAACGAATGGTGAAGTGGTGATCCTATACTTCTACTTTTAGCAGCTGTCCATTGTGAAAGATATTCCCACGCCTTTGCAACAATTTTCAGGTCTTTCCACCTTTTGTTATTCCAAACTAAGTCGTTTCTGGCTCTCCAAATCAACCAACACAGTGTTACAACTTTTGCATTGTTATCTTTAGATTGCCCTGCCATTCTGTCCTTTAGCCAAGTTGGAAAGTCCATGCTCCCATTCCTATCATTGTTATAATCAAAACACTTCCAACAACTAGCTACCACCCTACACTGCACTAAGGCATGTAGAATTGATTCATCCCCATCATTACAAACTGGACAAGTGCTGTTAATTTAGACATGCTTAGACTGCAATGGGACTTTTTGGGGAGAGAAGAATTAATCGCCCTCCAAATAAAACTTAACACCTTGGGTGGGGCTCGAACATTCCATAATTTCTTCCAGAAATCACTATTGCAACTCAACTCCCAATACCCTTTCTGCTTCTGCAGCATATTGTAAGCACTTTTAACTGAGAATTGGCCTGAAGCTTCCAATTTCCAGCTCAACACATCATTACTCAAGCCATGCTCTACCATAGTATTAAGAATGCAACGACGATCCCTCTCTTCAAAAATGTCACTAATGATATCTAGGTCCCAGTTAGCTGTATTTGTTTGAAACAAAGAAGCCACCTTCTAATTCGTGAGTGCTGGAGACTTGGTAATGACAAAAGCATTTTTCAAATAATTTAACCACGGCTGATCAAGAATTTGAACATCCTTACATGTGCCAATTCTCTACATTGACCCTGATAAAATGCAGTCCTTGCTTCAATAATACTCCTCCATATGAAGCTGGGATTCCCTCTCAACTTTGCCTCTAAAAGATTGGTGTCTGCATAATATTTAGCACAAGAAACTATCAGGATTGGTGATGAGACGCCAACACTGTTTGGCCAACATTGCAAGATTAACGCTGGGTAGCCAAGTGCGGAGCGGATAACTGCTGAAAGCATCTAAGTAGTAAGCCCACCCCAAGATGAGTGCTCTCCTATTCCGACTTCCCCGGAGCCTCCGGTAGCACAGCCAAGAC
>PHNY01082231.1:24441-37125 GCA_003724115.2 Anethum foeniculum
GTTAAATCAATATAGCCCAGTAACACTTGTGTGGTGTGTTATGTACATTTACTGTACACGCTGACCCGCATACATCATAATCAGCATTCATAATGTGACCTATAATGCATTTAACACGTACGAGGACTAAAATGTAATATTCACAAACTGCATTTAGTAAAGATGAGCTGCATTTAGCACCACCCTTTTTAAAGATGAACATGTATTTTGAAACGGATGGAGTACGTGTCTTTCCATTCCAGCTAACAAAAAAGTCTAACAATAATTTAAATCCTAACTAACGATATATACAAATCATAATGACTTTAAACACGTTCAATTAACCCCATAAAAACTGAAACTAAACCGATCCATCTACTCATCCAGCCCACGATGGTTGACCGTGGCAATATGTAGGCCCCGTTTGACAAATTAACTTATTATTTATAAGTAACTTATTTTATTTTTTTTAAATTTCGTATTTTTAAAAAAAAATTAAATATAAATATTTATTATAAGAATTGAAAATCAAATCTTATTTTACTTATAAAAATTAAGTTACGTATTTTCAGAAAAAGTAGCTACTTATAAGATTTGTCAAACGGGACCGTAATACAGTCAGATGTAATACAACGAAAGAAAATCACATATCATAAATGCTAAATAAGTAAAAAATTCCGATCTTTAAACAAAAAAATTTAAATCCATCAAAATAAAAAAATTTGATTCGCATAACAAAATTTAAAAAATATTAGATATTTACGGATTCATACGAAAATGAATACAAAAGTTACGTGATTGACTCAGAAAAATCTTTCATCAAGGAGCATAAAAATGCTGTCATTTCTTTTCTCATACTACATTTTTTACAAAATGTAATTTTCTTTTTTTTTTTTTTTAAAAAAAAGATATTTACCACGGTAATACGGTAACTAGCAATATAAATACTTAAGCTGTGGCTATTGGTTTACCCAACCAAAACCTCAAAAAACCCTAGGCAGCAGCAGCCCCTGTTTGATTTTGTTGAAATCCAATGGCCAAAAAGGTGCAGCCTGTTGATATTCTCCCTGCCCCTTCTTCATCTGATGATGAAACTGAAGATGAAGATGGGTCTAGCAGTGAAACTGATGATGAACAACAACCCCAACATCCCCCTCCTTCTCAAAAACCCCAAATTCAACAACCCCAAGAGTCTGAAGAAGAATCATCTGATGATGAGACTGAAGATGATGAGCCTTTGTCTAAGCGTCAGCCTGTTGTAAAGAAACCATCTTTACAAGAACCCCAAAAGCCTCAAGAATCTGATGATGATGATGAAGAAGATGAGTCTGATGGTGATTCTGATGAGACTCCTAACTCACCTACTGCTTCTGGGTTCACTGTTAAGCCTGTTGTTTCGAAATCTCCTGAGCCTAAAACACCTACTTCTAAGCCTGCCCGGGTTAAGTCCCGGGCTAAGCGCCCTGCTGAGTCTGAGGAAACTGAGAAGGCTTCTAAGCCTGTTTCGAAAAATCAAGTACCAGGGAAAGGTAAAGGGAAGCGCCCTGCTGAGGTTGAGACTGAGAAGGTTGAGAAGAGTAAGAAGAGTAAGGTTTCCAATGGGGAGGGACAGAGTGGTGGGAAAGTCGAAAAGGATTCGAAGAATAAGAAAGGGGATGATGAGAGTGGTGAAGTTGAGGAGAAGAAGAGTATTATTAAGTGGAGTGAGAAAGATGAGGTTGCGTTATTGGGTGGGATAATTGAGTATAAGACGGAGACGGGGGAGGATGTGAATTCCAAAGTGGATACATTTTATGAGTATGCTAAAGATTTGCTTTCGGTTAGTCTTACTAAGAGTCAGTTGTATGAGAAGATTAGGAGGTTGAAGAAGAAGTTTCAGACTAATGTGGAGAAAGGGCAGAATGGCGAGGAGCCTGTGTTTGCGAAGCCACATGAGAGTAAGTTGTTTGAGCTTTCTCAGAAGATTTGGGGTAGTGAAGGGACTGGGACGGAAGGGAATGATAGTAAGGTGAAGACTAGCAAGAAAAAGGAAAAGAAGAATGGGAATGTAGTTAGTAATGCCAGTACACCGATGAAACCAGAAACAAGCAGGGAGCTTTTCGTGCAAGAGGAAATTAAGGATACAATTATGGAGGATAAGAAGGAAGAGCCTAAGGATTTTTGGTCGTTGTATCCAATGTTGTGTGCCACTCTTGAATCCGAGGCCTCTGATTATTTAACAGTGAGGGCAGGGAATTTAAAGGATTATGTGAAGAGGACAATTAGCAGGATGGGGGAAGAAAAGGCTAGAGAACTGGAGGACGGGTGGAAAGATATTCATGTGATGGATCATCAGCTGTATGCCAAGAGGGCACTTTTGATCAGCAAGCAAGCTCAAGTTGTGTCTGAATTATTCTGATATTGAGGTAATAATATTTATTATGCATTTTGTATGTAATATGTCATCAAGAGGAAGAGGGCATCTTTTCCTGTGGTTGTTGCCTATGTATTCTGTGTTATGGTAAAAGTCTTTATCTGTTGAATCCATCTGTGCTAGTTATCTTATAATGTTAGTGCTGGATTCAAATATTTGGTATTGTTATTGGTTGTCCATTCTCTTCCTTTGTGATTCTTGTTACTGTCTTTGTGATTCTTGTTACTGTCATTGTTTATTAGCTCTTCTATCTGTTGTTCAATATGTTAATACCTCTTCAGTGGTGATTGGTGAATTATAGTAGACAATTTCCTTTAAGAGTTATTTACTAGAAATTTGACAGATTGTACAGGAGATGGCACATCAGAAATTAATGTGAGATAAATTTAGCTGTATTTTTTCATGTGTTATATTCTGTCAATTATCGAACTTCCATTATTCACGAGTGGCACACTCTAAGAGCAGGCTAGCAGTGACTACTAAATTTTTTGGGTTTTTGCTTTTTAGCTGGAATCCCCTTTGTAATTCTCTGATAGTCAGTAGCAACTTATAGTAAATGTGTGCTCTGTTATACAAATTCACAATCCGTGTCCCAGCTTGAGCAGAAATTATTTATGTATGATAACAATCCCTGCTTTCTATCACAAATTCACAATTTATGTCCCCTCAAAAATAGGTACTTTATATATGATTCTATTAGCTTATGAAAAAAGTAAACAGAATTTTATTGTGCCCCATATCGTGCTCTCCGCTTTGAGAAATAGTAGTTATCTCTGAACTTTTACGTGCTCTCTGGTTTGAGAAATGGTAGTTAACCATTTACGCTGAAATATAATTTGTAGATCGTAATCATTGGTGCATAACTTCTCAACTGTGAACCATCCTTATTGATTGTTCACTTTGTATGAGTAGAATTTTCTTGAGAGCTCTCGAGGGATCAGAAATTGAGAAGTCTTTGCCCTTCAGAATTCTGTTCCAAGTTGGAAGAAATTGTATACTTACTCATGTCAGCTTGTCGGTCAACTGTTAGACTTTCTATTCCATTTTTATCAACAGTTTCAACAGTGTTCAAATGCTCACTTTTCAGTAGAATTTCCTCTCTTTTTTTCTCTGTAGTATATTTTTTATTCTCTGAAAAGGTGAATGTTTATTATATCTTTATTTCTATAATAATTTTTATTACTAAAATATCATTGATAAGATTGTCCATGTTTGTTCCCAAGTCCAATGTGTACAAGATCGCTCACTGCTTTCTGCCACAATGCCTTCCCCAGCAACTGATAATGTCCCAGTAATCTTTTCCATCTTTTATTTTTCAGTCCATGATGATTGTACTTGGTTATATGTGTGCGACACAGCTTTTCTTGTTTTTTAAGTTAATAAGCTTTCTGCCGATGAAAGTGGTGCTTCTGTGATTGTCTAACTAACTAATTATCGTGCTGTTGCAGATGTTGGAAAAAGGGGGATCAGTGATCAACAAGTGAATGAGGCCCTGGTTGATGAGGATGTTGAATCTGGAATTGTGGAAATCAATCTACTTCTGTCATTGCTTGAAGATGCTAAGGAATGTTTTGCTTGTTAGGTGGTTGTTTTTCCGTTTGTGTTATCTACTTTCTTCTGTTTTTGGTAGCTGACCTTGTTTTGCTAAAGTCCTTTCCTTCTTTCGGATTTGTCTCTAAAAAGAGGTGTCAGTCTGAACTTTGTTGAAGGGGATTGTTTCTTTCATTTCATGCAACTTTTAGTTGTATCTTATATATTTTCCTCCAGTTGATTAAATTGGGTGTGGTGTTCTGTAACCTAAGCATAATATTAAATTAAAAGGTCTCGTTAAAAGTGGTCATAAGATTGGTTTCTCTGTTTGGTGGTCTCGAATAATCTGGTAGAGTGAAGCAACACCTTCTCATAATTCTGCTTCTTATGCTTCTTATTTTCAATAAACTACAGCATTTGTACGTATTATAGTTGAGGGAGAGGGGAGCATTGTTATTGAGTGGAGTACTTGTGCATTAGTGGAGAGGGAGAGGCTAGCCTTGTTATTGGGTGGAGTATTTATGCATTTTCAAGTTATAGAAAACACCACCGGAGTGGTTACCTTTATGGTTGGTAACTTGAAAATTGTTTTCCGCTGGAATCCTGAAAGTGTATGTTCCTAGAAACTCTTAAACCCTTGATTTGGTGAACTAGGAACAGTTGTTATATATAAAAACAGAACACGGTTCTCAGAAAACAGATAGGTTCCCAAATGGCCTTGGTTGAACACTAGGAGTATTTTGGTGATTGGGGCAATCGACGCTTAAAACTATTCAAGTGGCTTCGGCCTATATTTTACACCTCATTTACCGTCAGATGTTTAGATCAATTCTTTGGGGGATTAAGGACAGAATTCCATGAGAGGAACAATGAACTAGCGTCCACATTGTCTAAATAGTTGGGTAAGAAGGGTTTGAACGAGTAAGGTGAGTAAAATTCATCAGCGGGGCGTTATTACTTTTAATATGCTTTCGCAGTATTCGCAAAAGGAGTATCCTTCACTTGGTGTCAAACCGCTGTATGTGGAGCAAACCCATTTTGGTGTTGCCAACTCTTTGCAATTAGAAACAATTAGCCCGCCGTTGGAATAACCTCTGAAAAAATTAAGCTAGTTCCTCAGAATAAACATGCCGACGGACGACCAACCTCCATTTTCAAGTTTTATTCTCTCATTTCTTTTGGTACCCTTTTTTACGGCGCAACGGCAACATGTCGTGGCGAAATAATCGAAATCCATGTATCCTTTATGGTACTAGAATCAGATCCGGTGCCGTAATCATCTTAGCCGTTTTATCTTCAACAATAGGATCAAAATCCTCTTCTCTTCTCATGTGTTCCATACAGTAATTGTACTGACTAGGTGGATGCCATGAAGTTTTTCATCGTGGACGCCGTATAAACAATGCCCTCTAGTTCCCTTCATACGCTGAAATATTCGACATAAGAACATAAACAACAACAGTCTTTTAATTCTAGTTCAATCAGTCTCTCCACGACAGCTTCAGCATGAGCAATAATATGATGAATTCAACAAGCTAGATGAAGAAATCTGTACAGCTCCAAATTTTTTACCTGAGGGGTCTATATATGGCATATTACGTCATAGAACTTACTGCGCCTTGGCAAAACACATTTTATTGTTTCTTCCTCTGAACTGTAATATAATCATGTCCCCAATCCCCGGAAAACTCAGTTTTAATCACAAAAACAAAACTTAACCAAAAGAACAAATGTAAATTCATCACACAGATATAGAAACATACCACAAATTTCAAACAATAATACATCATTCGTCTTCTTCGAAAATAATTAACACATGTATAAATTTCATGCTACAGACACTATACACTCCTAAATGTGCTGCACTGTTGACCATCACAACCCCCTAACATCTTTCAAATATGTTTCTTAAACAGAGGATACACTCCTGGAAATTTGGGACAAGGCATCTTCAAACTGATCGTCGTCTGACTTTTCACCAGCCAGAGGA
Source organism: Anethum foeniculum (assembly GCA_003724115.2). Taxonomy (NCBI): domain Eukaryota; kingdom Viridiplantae; phylum Streptophyta; class Magnoliopsida; order Apiales; family Apiaceae; genus Anethum; species Anethum foeniculum. The sequence continues at coordinate 30,354 of PHNY01082231.1, forward strand.
GGTGGAATATAAGATTTGAATACAACTTCCATGTTAGGAACTTCCTTCAGTTCTTCCATAGCAATTTCCAGTGCAGTGTCGTGGAAAAATCTATAGAACTTCTTAGAGCAAACAAACGCAAAGATGAGGGAGCAGATCGGGAGTGGAATTACAACTGGTGCGTAATAGAACTTGTTCACTCCAAAGTAACCAAACATGGTAACTTGGAATAGGAGCAAGGCAGCTACAATGCGTGTATGTATGTGAGGCCACATCTGTCCATTGCTTTCGTACGAGGGAACGAAGACTTTTAGCGCCTATTTACAAAGAAATGTATCAGAATTTAGAACCAAGAAAATGACCGAGTTAATCTATACCTATAGTAGATAGATTAAGAAAAATAAGAATAACAGTGCATGAAGGCTAAAACATTACAGATATATGCACAAGTCTTAAGAATGTAGATTAAATGGAATTTCATTATTAGCGGGAATAATATATCAAACCCTTTTGCGTTACATTTTATCAAACTGATATACAGACTCTTTTCTTGTTCTCTTGGCTAGGCAACAATACACCATGAAAGTTAGTAAGAACATAAAAAATTTACGGTTTACCTGATTTCGCAGAACCAACCATCCCAGGCCAAAGTATATCACCCCAAATGGAATAATTATAGGAGCAATGACACTGTAGCAGAAAACGATTGTAAGAATAAGCATATCACCAGGAAATCTAGTTCCATAATTCAGGTCTCCAGGAGTCCAAGCTTCCTTCAATTCGGCCTCAGTTTTACATACATACTTCCGTTTTAAGTGATATATAATCAAAGGAACTATTCTGGAGAGCTCAAGCCCATAGCCAACAAAGAACCTACAAGGACGCAAACATTAGTTCCTTCTCATGGATTAATAGCATGAGATTCTTAGAACTCATTTCTGCTGCTTCTGGAAAATTCTTTTTTAAAAGTTTCAAGAGAGAGGGAAAGACTATATACATATAAGACATTCGTGAACAGTGAACTAGACTTTATCTTTTCTATACAAACAGAACTGATTGCTTACACAACTTTCAAACAAGACATGGTAGAGTAGTGTGTAAGATGGAAAAAAATTGTGACAGTAATCTCCTTTGGAAATTTGAGCAAGTAATAATCTCTTATAAGGTCAATGTGTTGTTACCTAACCCTTTGTGGCTAAAATAACTCTTTGTTAAGGGATGATGCAAGCTAAGAGGCAAGTAACAATATTATGCACGTTATGAACTAGTAATTTTGTCTCATATGCTACTGTAAGTGACAGCTTGATGACAACTTCTAGACAAATTTTATAATTTTTAATCAACCAAACAGGGGGAGCATCACCTCAATCTATAATATAAGCTCATAAGAACAAACGTAAAAAAAGTAGATTCTATGATGACAAAGAAATATAAATGTATCTTACTTGAGAGCCACAAAGGTCAAGAAAAATGTCGCATTGCCAGGAAGGCTGCTTGCTAGTAATGGAACAATAGTATCTGTGCTTTTCTGGATGGTTTTTAATGTACTGAAAAGAGTTCCACCCAGCGTAACACCAATAAATACATTCAGCACGGAGAAATAAAAATATTTCCCCGAGGCAGCCCTCACTGCATGGCTTTCTGAAGGAATGCCCTCAGCCTTGGATAAAAAGAGAAGGAATTTTGGCAGCATGGCTAGAAATATAATAAGTGCTAGCTGAGGAAGGTAGGCTTCTAGCACTGTTCTAATTGCAGCCTGTTTCACCACTGGCTTTATAAATGGGAGGAGCTTCTTCAAGTTTGCTAGAGTTGTAAATGCAGAAACTAATCCAATTGGTATCATGTAAAAAACTATAGTCATAAAGACAATAAAATAAACAACATATTGTCGTATCTGCCTCTGATAGAACTGTTTTGGGAGATTACTCCATATAACTTGGCGGGGTTCAGGAGCACTGACAACAGTCCATGTGTCAACCATACGAGAATGTAGGTTTTGACCTGCAGATGCTGCAGTTACCCTACTGCTGAAGAAAACAATAGCTGAAGCTTGCTGTTTTTCTCTAAGAACCACTTTCTGTTCAGCTTCCAATTTGGTAATCAACTCATTGATTTTTTCATTACAATAGTCCATTGTATCTACCTTAGCACCAATGAGACCAAGGAAACCAGTTCTGTTCATTGGTCTCGCTCCTTCAGAATTGCCTTTTCCTTTGGACTCGGCGTATACAGCTTCTGTATGTGCAAGCTTCTTTTTGTACCCTTCCAATTCCGTCCATAACTTGTTGACCTAACCACATGATAGAGTATTAAACTAAAGGTTTTCTGCACACAGAAATCGCAGTAGAGAGAAAATATAAGACGGCCACCTCTTCAATACGACATGTGTGTGTTATTCTAATCAAACTTAAGTGGGGGTAAATTGCTTTCTTTGTCCCAAAGAAGGTTAAAAGAAAGGGAAAGAAGATTGTGAGAGCTTCATAATTGTATTTCATTATTGTATCAATTATCGTATATATGTTAAAATAGGAATGACCACAGGCAGCTTAAGTGTGGAAGTATGATATATCCAGCTAATTTTGTGTAGATGTGAATTGAAGTGCACGAGCTGTTTAGACTATAAGGTTACATGCATGTTTTATCATTGATTCTCCACACGAATTTGTGGCAGTTTTAAGTAGTATGTTGTCAACAAACGGAAAGAGAATGAATCTAAAGAAAACTAACTAAACATGGTATTGATATTACAGCGACTTGAAACATATGAAATACCTTCTTGTTGTCTGTAACAACCATTGATCTGTAAAATGTGTCAGGATAAATTGCTTTAAAATATGAGTCAACCTGCTCCTTTCTGGTTTGACCTTGAGGAGGAGCAGGAATGTCTCTAACTAGAACAGCAAACTGTTCAGCTTTAACTTCTGGGGACATCAGTGCTGCAGCTCTCAAATCAGATACATGATTGTATGCCTTCCATAGTAGGTAATATGTTACGAATGAAACCCAATAGACGCCAAAAACAAATGCCCATAACCTAGGACTTTTTTCCTGTTGCCATTGTCACGAAAATAATAAATAAGAAAAATTACAAAATGCTTGAGAAGTGGAAAATATTAGTTTTTGCATGGGTATACAATGGTAAAAGGAGCATGGAATTGAACATATATCAGAAATTATCTTCTGTCCATGGCCTTCTAAACACTATTGAATTTCATAAAAGGTACATTGGAAGTTCCATAATATACACAAAAAAACATACACATCAGTTTCTTTTATTAAACTTTGATTTTATTTTATTTTTTTGTTAAGAAGAGAATTTAAAGAGGATATGGTAAGGCGCACATTGTAATAGGCACAATCAGTTTTTCAAACTTACTCTGATGTTCCCCATAGATAATTTGTCAAGGTCACTAAAAGTCCCATTGCTGGTAGTCTTGCCATTTTTCCCGTTTTTACCATGATCTGTAACAGCTAATGGGAGAAGTATCGGTAGTAGTACAAGGCCGGATATCAACAATATGCCCAATGCTGGAGATAAAAGATAGACAAAAATCTAAATAAATAACTGCGGCACATGAATTATTTACCAAAATAATCAAACACCAATTTTCAAGTTCTACGCAATGTTAAATTCATTAAAAGAGCGTTTGTAATGTGCATTTCATTTCAAATGATAGGATTTGAGTTGTCATTTCAAATTCTTATGTTTATACTAATATTTGAATGTTATGAATTTCAAATGAAATCCAAATCCAAATTCCCAAACAGCTTATTTGTTCAAATCCAGAATTTCAAATGAAATCCAGGTTTCCAAATTGTTCAAATCCAGAATTTCAAATGAAATACAGGTTTCCAAACAGGCCATAAAACAAATCTATACGAAACTGGTATATGCTGTCAAACAAGTAAGTGCCCAGGCTGTCCTAGATACCGATTTAGCAAATGCAGCACTTAGCTAGATAGTGGTCAAAATCGAGTTAAGTGTCAACAAGAATATCGCATGATAATTCGCAACAAATTACCTAGGCAATCATCAGTTGTGAAGTTCTTCGCATTAAAAAACAGTTGAGAAACTCAGCTACATTGATAACTTAAAAAACGTATAGCAACTAGCAAAAATATGTTATGGACTTGTGGAACATAATGAAGAAAAAGAGAAAAGTGATAACAAAATTAAGTCATAATATTGTGTGGTTGAAACTAAACTGTTCTTAATAATAAAAGAGTCCTCTTTACTTTTCTTTAATAAACCAATTTCAGTTTTAACTTTTAAGCAATAAATTACTACCCCTACAAAAAAACTACAATTTTGAATTAAGAAAGTTGCTGTATTCTTTACCTTTTTAATTTTATCTTTATTATTCATGCTATTTTTGCTCAATAACAAAAGCATGATTATAAATGAAAAATAAAGAAACGGAAAGAGAGATACAAACCAGTGGCCAAGAAGACAAAGTAGACAGCAGTATCAACACCAGACACAGATAAAATATCTTTCTCAGTAGAAGACATTGCTTCACTTATCCAAGTAAACGGGTTCCGGGTCTTGGACCCAGGATCCAGTCCTTTCAAGATCCGGTTCGGATAGTAAACTACACTGTTCCCGGGTTTCCCGGACAACCAAGCAAACAATAACATTAGTATGATGAAGATAATAAACGACGTCGCTAAGGACGTCAAGAACGAGCTCAAATCCATATGGGTTTTCTACTAAACACAAATCTTGGGTGGTTTGATAAGCATGAAAAGTAGCCGTTAGTTTGGGGTGGAGAAGTGAGAGAGAGTTTAAAGCATTTGGGTAGCTTTGGTTGTAAAGAAAGTTTACAAAGGAAATATCTATGAGTGTCCTATCGTGTATATATTGCTGGTTTGGGGAAGTGGGGTATTTATAATTTATTTATTCGTTCAGTGTACTTTAATTCTTTGGGTGTAAAGTGTAACTGAAGGGTAAAGGTACGGTGACAGTACGAAATGACGGAAACAGCCCCCAGTTGACCAGTTAAATGTACAATATTTAATTATTGATGATGGAATTAAATTTTAAATTTTTTGGGATTAAAGTAATGTTAATTTTTTTGAAGTTCTGCGTGATATCAAGAGTTGATGGCAGCTGATTTTCAAAAGTTACTTTGGAAGTAGACATTAGCTATCGTTTTATTTGTTTTTTCTAGTTAAAAACACTCACGAATATGTTATATTTTTTAATATTGTTTGGATTCTCTAATATTGACACATACTGAGACATTAAGAGTTATTGATTAATTATATGATTATTGATTTTAGAAATCGGAATTAATCAGGATTTATAGACTATTTTTAAAGAAATTGTATTATCAATTTATTGACAATTTACTGAATCGGATTTGATCGATTTATTGATAATTTATCGGTAATTTTTGAAAAATCGACTAATTTTTATAATCATGATAATTATAGCTTAATTTTGTTACTGAAATTAGTAACATACAAAAATTATATGAGGAGATTAAGAAGTTGGATTTCATGCAGTAAATTCTTTGAATCTATACTATAACTTTTTTTTTTGATTAATATGGCTATAACCTTACAATGAATATCTGTTGTAAGAAATTTTTGCGGCGAGTCAGAGTCGAACTCAGATCCTATACTATAACTTTTTTTTTGGATTAATATAGCTTATAATCTTACGATGAATATCTGTTCTAAGAAATTTTTGCTATGAGCTCTTAATTATCCAATCGTGCTCTAATATTAGTGTGAATAAATATTCTTTTATCTTTCCTAATCTTTAGGAATTTGATTAAAAAAATAAGATTGGATATAACATTCTTTTGGGAAATAAGATTTATATTTCTTTAAAAAAAATAGTATGATAAAGGGCTTAAGGGTAATTTCCTAATACTTCAACCCAACTCTACTTGTACTCGTAGGTAACACGCGCTAACCAATTTGGATAGCACGGGCCCTCCACCTATCCACCGATGAGCGCGTACCTGCCGTGTCCATCGATGCATAAACTCAGTAGCTGACACAGTGTATTATTTAGTAGCCACCTCATTGATAATTTAGATAAGTTTCATTTCATTACATGGACACGTGTCCAGTTTCTTACTGCCGACAGACTGAGAAGCTTGGCCTATACGTGCTTTGGTGTGAGCGGGGACCACATAGAACTGTGAGAGTTACTATATCGTCGTACGCGATCAAGACAACAGATACCAGCGTTTCAACTTTCAAGCTTAGTACTCCCACTGTCCCATTAGATTTTTTACGTTGAGAACCGTGCACTCGACACGCATTTTAAAGCTCTTATAAAATATAGTTTCATAATTTATTTTTAAAAATTTTCTTTTTCTGAATAAAAGTTAAACTATTATATTTTTATTCAGAAAAAAAATTCCAAAAAAATTTATAGAACTAAACTTTTTATAAGCCTTAAAATGCGTGTCAAGCCCAGTGTTCTAAAAATCGGTCTAGGCGGCCGCCTAGGCGGTGCCTAGGCGCTAGGCGGTGCATAAACGCCCCGACTCGGACCTAGGCGGTGATTTAGGCGTTTTTTTTTAAAAAATCGGTCAAAATCGGAATTAGGCGGTCTAGGCGGTCAAAAGTCGGACCTAGGCGGCCAAAAGTCGGGCCTAGGCGGTCAAAAATCGAACCTAGGCGGAACATGATTAAAAAAATAATATTTTAAGTTTTTTTGTGATTTTAATTCATTAATTTTATAATTTTACATAATATCATACCAATTTATAATATAAAGCATTGTGTAAGACGTAACAAACAAGTTAATATATTTATTTCTTATATAAAATAT